>JACDJE010000359.1:755403-783190 GCA_016647715.1 Pavo muticus
AAAAAAAAAGAAAAAAGAGAAAAAAAAGAAAAAAAAAGAAAAAAAAAAAAGAAATGGTGCATGAGCGTGTTGTTGCTTAGATATTTTACAATTACATCTTCAGGTCTTTCCTCTGGCTTGCTAGCAAATAAAAACAAATTACCACTAATACTTCATATGTTTCCAGGTGTATGATGCTGATACTATCCAATCCAAGTCAGTCAAGTGAACAGAAAATGTGCAAAACCTAACAAGGAAGTGAAACAAGTGGTACCAAGCCACAGTGGGAATATCTTGTGAAAAAAACTCAGACTGAAAATTGGACCAATCACTTCATATGTAATGTACCGTTTTTTTAATAGTATTTTAAGAAGAATGAGGATGTATCTGGAGTTCATAACAGATCAGTTTAAAAAAAGAAGTGTGCACATTGTTTACAGAATGCACTAAAAAAAATGCTAAAAAACCTGAAGTGCCCTATCTACTCTGAGCATTCAGAATAACTTTTATTTCTGGTAGGTTCATAAATCGTGCTTTGATACTTCAGTATAATACTGCATTAATTGTATTGCTCTACCTATGAGAAAAATTAATAGAAATGTATGATTAAATGACCTGAGTGTGGCTGGCAACCCACTCCACTCTACTAACCTAACAGGTCATATCTGATTGAGTCAAGTGTAGAAAAAGAAAGAAACAATGCAGTAAAAACCAAGTGGTTTCATGATTAGGGATCTAAGGAGGGTTTTCATGATCTCATCTCACCTTTGTGAAGATGAATCGACAGGAGACATTGATAACAACTTAGATACACAAAAATAAACACCTTGAACGTACCTTTCCTTATGCAGACAGTAATTGACACTGATCCAACAAGGACACTCACAATGAGAATTGGCCAAACAAAGCGCCTGCTCTCAGTCCACAGCACGTCATCAGCTGAATCTTCGGGAAATAGGAGTAGGCAAAAGGCAATGCAGAATTACATAAGCTTCTCCCTTTTTCTTTCATTTTCATTATTATTCTTGTTATGATAATTGATGTGATAACAGCATTCTAGATTCTGTCTAAGGCTGATGGTGCACTTCACTGCATTCATTATTTAACAAATATTAGGTAAACATTATCTAACAAATTCCTATCTGTCTTTGTTTCCTGCATTCCATTGGACTGTGTCTTTCCTTTCATCACAAATCCTGCTTATCACCGAGGTACAAAGTGTTACACCCAGCTTAGTGTCCTTCTGTCAAGACTACAGGAAACACTTGACGAAGTAAGGAAGGCATCACCTTGCTCTGGTAAAGCTCTGAATGCAAAGGATATGTTGCTTCCTCAAGCTTGGATGCCTCTCATCATTACTGAACTTGTCTTCTCTCCACCCTTTGAAAGGATGGCTTACCTTCCCCACTCTCAGCTGCCTGCTTCCGCCCTATCAGTCACAAAAAGCACAGGCATTTTTAGCAAGATGTTGAATTTATATATGCCCACAGCAAAAGCTGTACTGGCAGGAAAAGACCAGCTTGTTCAAATGTTCAAAAAGACCAGGTTGTTGACAATTCTCATAATCAAGACAGAATTTTTCTCAAAGTGTGTTTAATTTATATGAGAGAGTCTCATTTCTGATCTCCAAGCAATATGCTTTTCAAATAATTGATCTTTTTTTGATAACAGTTTAACACTCAGTTTTCACATAGATTGTATAAGATTCCCACCTTTGAACAATTAGCTCACTCCACAGATGCATAATGACAGTGTTGGTACAGTGGAAGCATACACTGTTAGCAAAACTCAACAGCAGAGATATTCCTTTTCAGCCTTTCCAAATTGGATAGGAATGTGAAACAAATGCTGACTGATTCAACTCAGGCAAAATGACATATTATCTTGAAATATATTACCATAAATGAAGTTTAGAGAAGTTACCTCGTATGTAAAAATTCGCAGATGTATTTTCTTGGATCTCTTTATTCCAGAAGATGCAACGAAAATTTTCACAAGTTCTGTTTTTGATTGTGAGAGTACTCATCACACGATATAGCTGATCACTTCCAGTTTCATAACTTGTATTTGCCTTATCGGTCAAATCCTGACATTCTCCATTTTGCCACATCACCTCAGCTTTTGGGTATCCTTCTGACTGACAAGTTAACTTCCACTCTTTGTCTCCTGTGCTTACCACTTCTTGGGTTATAGTTCTGTAAGGAGCTAAAGAGATGAAGAAGATCTTTACCACGAGGAAGCCAGAAGAACAGCATCTATTAGCAAGATACCTTTTCCTTATCCCCAGCCTCCTGACCACAATTCTGTGCATCAGTTTTTGTAAATAATGCTCCTGGTAGGGAAAGTAAATATTACTACTGTGTGTCTTTCTGTAATTGGGGGTACAGGGTATATTACAGTGTTGACACAATGTTGACACAGCTATCTAAATGGCATTTACTAGACTGTTCCTCGTTTGTTAGAGAAATTAAGGGGAGCATATGGATTCCACCTAGACAGAACACAAGGTTATACAGTGGTGCAGTGGTCACGAGTCTGCTGCTGTCTCTGGGGAGCTTTCTTGAAATGCTAATGCAGACATGCCCTCCTGTCAGGACTGCCCCAAAATCTTCCCACAGTATCTTAGAACAGTGAACCTCCTACAGTAGGACTCTCACCCTGAACTTTCAGATTGATGGTCTTGTAGTCAGCTCCCCCGTACTCAATAAGGCAATGGTAAAGCCCTGCATCTCTGAGCTTCACGTTGCTGATCTGAAGGAGAGACTGCCCCAAATCCAGATTCTCTTTCAACAGCTTTGTCCGTCCCTGAAAATCACTGTGCTGACTTTCAGAGTCTTCTTTCCCTTTGACAAGTATGTAAACATCCTTTCTAACTTCATCTTTTTTTTCCCAGATGACGCTTAAATCCCCAAACTTTAGTTTCCCATTCACTGGAAACACGCATTCCATCGTCACATTGCTGCCAAGTTCCGCAGTATAGAGCGATTTGGGAGCTTCAACTGTGAATAAAGCTGAAAAAGAAAATTTGAAAAAAAAACTTGATTTTCTGTTATAAGCCTTATTTTGAAAGCCATGCTTAATCAGTATCTATGATATACGCTTATACGACATTTTGAAGACCAAAAGTGTCTGCCGTGTTCTTGCTGAGTTTTTTTGTGCGCATTTTCCCAATAGCAAACAGGGCTGTTTGTGCCTGCAGACACCTGCTTTGTGCAGGGACTCAGTACGGACCTGTTCTAAAAACAATACTATGTGTGCACCCACCCCCTCAGCTGCTGCTTTCACAACATTGCTACAGTAACAGACAACTGTTAATACCTCTAGTGAGAACGTTCTGTTTATAGAAAGTGCCACTTGCTTTCTTGGAGGATGTTCAAGAACATGTAACAAGTCCCAGACCTAACACTGCCAATTAAATTTTGCTTAAGGCAGATAATATCTTGTCTCCATGATGTCTACATTGAGATGCTGGCAGGGATTTCAATCTAGCTATACATCAAAGCACTCATATCAAGCACACAGAGCTTGTGTAGTGTGGAAGCCTACAATGACTTTTTATTTAAAACATTCAGCAAAATAAATAAATAAATAAATTAGCACCTGCAGGAAAATTGAGAAAATAACATTTCCATGCTTACACATAGAAAGGAAACAAATGGTTCTGCTACTTCTTACAACTCAGCTTCTTACCATTTAGGGAGCGCCAGCAGAATAGAAATATGTGCAAAAGCAAAAGCTTTTCCATCATGTAGGTAGAACCTAAAATGATAATGGATGAACATAAATGTTTGCTTATTTTCTAACTTGCACTTACAATTCATAGCCACTGCCCATGAAGATGTGGACATGAGGCACTGAATTCTGCTCTAGCAAAGGCATGACGAAGTTGCACGTGTGACTGCACCAAGTGAGGAAGAAACCTCCATGGGCAGGTCCAGGGAGAGCACCTGATTTTATTTCCTTTAAACACAGTTGTTAATTATGGCAAAACATGAACTTTAACACTATCTGTCAAATAGTAAATGAATACTCACAAGTACACAGTTGTTCCTATAAACCATAGCAGGGATCGTTTCTCCTGATGGGAAAAGAAGGGAGCAGTTCTCTACACACATTCTCTGCACACATAGTGGGTGCAATGAGCTCAGTTCTTCCCTGAAAGCTGCCCTTATTTTACTGTATTGAGCTTTGTAGCACCTGGGACTTCACAGCACTTGTTGCAGGGCTAGTGAAGTTACATATATAATCACTTAAAGAGCACTGAAACAGCAATGACCTTGTAAAACAGTGATTAAACAGCCTACAAACAAAACCTTGAATTTCTGCCGCTTTAGTTCTGAACATGCAAATGTGTCAATTTTCCCTCAGAAATTTTCCCCCCTTTACTAACATGACTTTTATACTCCTACACAACACTTCAGAATTACAAAACACTGATTAATGTCAATTCAGACACTTACCTTCACACATCCACTGCTCTTGCTTAAGTGTGAAACTTAAGTCAGAGCAGTACTGGGATCAAACTAGTATATCTTCAAAGTGCACTTAACAAAAGGTTAAGCTGACTTCAATGGAAGTCTTTTGTGAGTGCAGAGAACTCCACAAATTTATTTAAATAAAACTCTCATTTGGGACACACAAAGAGCAGCAGAAGTAAGGAAAGACTGCATTCAACTGTTCTCTAGTGGTAACATAAATTTGCATAAGAAATTAGGAACTATGGTAACCATCAGACTTCTCAGCTCATGAAATTCTCTCATGATTGCAAAATTTACCCAACAAGCAGTTTAGTATTTCTCTGTTTCAACACTAAGGTGATAATTCAGCAATATTGCTCTGAGCCATTAAGTCATGTATGCTTTTATGGTGCTGTGGCTTAAGAGGATGAGGCTCCTCCTAGTAATTTGATTTAGGCTCCTTTTTATCCCAGATTGCTGCTGCTTGATCCCAGCAGTGTTTGTGGATGGCAAGGCAGGTGGAGCTGATGAAGGGAGCCCATCAAGCATGCTGCTAGGCAGGCATGAGCAATTATGGAATGGGGTTCTGCTAACAGTGACATGAAAATATAGACAAGACTCAAGGTGAAAGATACATTTCATGAATGAATACATCACAGTCTTCTTAACATGTCTGGATACCCAATTCACTCTTTAACCACAAAATACATTCTTAAAAGCAACAGCAGTCTGATTGCCCAAGGATGCCTAGGTGATGTACATGCATTAGATTCCCTTCATTCTTGCTGCCCAAGAAAACAAAGCTTCTCAAATGAGATAGAAAAGTCTCACGGGGGTGCATCAGCCACATTCACTTCAAGCACAGCCTGCACAGAGTAAGCCACAGAGGCTGCCCTGTGCAGATGGGCAACTTTCAGCGTTCCCCATGCCAAGACCATAGAACCATAGGATGGCTTGAATTGGAAGAAACCTCAAAGATCATCAAGTTCCAACCCCCCGCCACGGGCAGAGTTGCCACCCACTGGGTCAGGCTGCCCAGGTCCCCATATAGCCTGGCCTTGAGCGCCTCCATGGATGGGACATCCACAGCTTCTCTGGGAAGCCTGTGCCAGTGCTTCACTGCCTTCTGAGTAAACAATTTCTTCCTAACATCTAACTTAAATTTCCCCTCTTTTACTTTAAAGCCATTTCCCCTTGTTCTATCGCTAATAGACCATGTAAAAAGTTGGCCCCTGTCCTGTTTATAACCTCCCTTCAAGTACTGGGAGACCACAATGAGGTCTCCCCACAGTCTTCTCCAAGCTATGAATGATGAAAGCTGCAGTACAGTCAGGCTTGAAATGTGTCCTGCTTTATTCATAGTAGAGATCAGAGCTGAGACAGTGGCCCAGAATAAAGAGCACATGCACCACTGACACACGAGGACACCCATACCTGTGGATGCATCCCATCCCAGTTCTCTGCAGGTTTCCTCTTAGGAGAGGAAATCAACTCCTGAGAGAGGGATGATAGCAAGGAAGCTCTTCTATGGTTCTCAGACCCATGACTGTATTCTGAAATTGCAAAATTCTAACTCCTTTGCTTTCAACTGCTGTAGAAGACGACGAGCCTTACTACATGTAGAAAATATATGACTGTTACTTACAAAGTTCCTCAAGACTGAGAAAGTCTGCTGTGCCGCTGTACTCAATTGTTCACTTTCAGTGAGGAAAAAAAGTAGGTCCAGGTCAAATCCAAAAGCACTCGAAAATGCTCACTGCAGACTCACAGACTGCTCTGCTTCACCCTGAGCAGAAGCATGCCCAAGCTGGCTCAGCTGAAGCAGTCTGATACCTAGATGCCAAACCAAATCCAGAGCCTTCTCACTGCTTGTCTTACATAATCTGCCACAATGCTCCTTCTCTCCTCTGACTGATTTCTGACATATATGGATAACACTGTTCTAAAGAGGCAAAAAGTAGCAAGAAACGGTCTTCAGCACAGCTGGCTGCACAGCTCTCTCACAGTCACATGGAGATGACAAGAACAGAACTACTTGCCCAAGCATTCATATAGCAGAACTTAAATGTTCATGTAACTCCACTTCTTTAGGAAACTTCCCCATTATTGGAAAGTTCCCCAGCAGGGAAAATTCTCTTGCTAACAGTGGTTAACTGTAACCAGAGAAAAAAATGGGAAAATTAGTGCTTGAAATGCCACAGGCACTTTAAGAAATGTGTCACGTAATCAGAGCAATATGTAGGCAACAGTTCTTGATCCCTCTACACTAATTCAGGAAAACTTTTTCATGATTCTAGAAGTCATTAAGGAATACAGAAAAGAAAACAAGCATGAGAAGCCAAAGAACGTTACTTACGTTCACGTGCTGACTGCAGTGGGACAACCTGTTCAACAGCACCAAATAGGACTTTAAACCTATGCTTCAGTGTAGGCTCACCCAATTCTGTTGCTTTTGTGTATCTCAAAAAGTGAAGAAGATTCTCAGAAGAGTTTAAATACTGTAAGACCACTTAAAAGTTTCCAGGAAATATTTTCTTCTTTAACCTGGCAGCCCACTCACAGTACCTGTCATGGAAGCAAAAACACATAACAGGCAAAATTGGTCAGCATTGGCCTTTTCACTTGAAGCGTGGGAGGAACATGACAGGCGTATGAAATAGCAAAATGTAACATTTAAGTTCTGGTAACCTCAAAGTACTCTGGGAGGCTGAGGTGGTGGATTTCCATAGTAGGAGAGACTGATGAAGGTTTATTTCCAATAGTTTCTTCTGTGCTTAAAAGCATGTGTTAATGACATTTTATTTTCTCAGAAGCGAAGATGCAGCAAAAAGAAACCAAAAGGGATTTGTAAAGCAATGTCTTTGAGACCACAGAAGCCATCAGTGTAGCCAGCTGTCAAAGCCATGAATTTAGTTTCCTCTTTTTCATTACTTGCCTTGAGCGCACAGAGCTGGGTTTTCCATGCAAGCACATAACAGCGAACAAAAGACCACTGAAATTTTTTTTCACAGTGGAAAGTTATATATTTTTGTATGTATATAGATACCTACTGTTTTATATATATATGTATCATTTATAGATTTTAAAGCATAAACTATGTGGATATAGATATAGATACAGATGTGAAATCATAGAATCACAGAAATGTTTGAGTTGGAAGGGATCCTTAAAAGTCGTCTAGTCCATTTCCCTGTAATGAACAGAGACACCCACAGCTCCATCAGGTACTCAGAGCCCCATCCAGCCTGACCTTGAGTGTCTCCAGGGATGGGGCATCCACCATATCTCTTGGCAACCCGTTCCAGTGACTCACCACCCTTATTGCAAAAAAACTTTTTCTTTATATCCAATCTAAATCTCTCCTCTTTTGGTTTGAAACCATTTTCCCTTGTCCAACCATATCCTCTTATCCTATATAGAAGATATAGATGATATAGATTTAGATATACATATACCTGTAGACATGGACATAGGTACAGATGTAGATATAGACACAGACGCCATATATATCAGCTGTAGTGGGTTTTTGATTTGATTTGCTGTTCTGGGGGGGATGGATGTTTCTACTGTTCTGTTCAGGATTTCCAGACGGATATCCCAGCCCCGTCAGGTATCCCCGGGTAAGACACAGGGCCGGAGCCGCCCGCGTGCAGAGAACCCCCGGAACCACAGCGGCTGCTCCCCCCGCCCCCGCCGGTCTCTCCCCTACCTGCCGGCTCCCGGAGGCGGCTGCCGGCGAGCTGCGGTCACCGGCCGCGGAGATGTGATCGAAAAGCGCCGGCGACGGGGACGGACGAGCGGGAGCGGCGTCCCTGCATGGGCGGGATGGAGTCGTCCTCGCAGTGCCTGGTGGCTTTGCGTTCCCGAAAGCCAGGGGCTTTCAGTAAACGAAATCGAAACAAAAACTGAGGTCGTGCGGGGCGGCAGTATCAAGCAGGGGAGCGCGGAGCGTCCCCGTGGAGCCTTTCCCATCCCCGCTGCCCAAATTCCCGAGCCCGGGTGGATGGCGGCGTCAGAGGGCTCGAAGTTCGACCGCTTCCGACTCTCCGCCCGGACGGATCCTGCAGAGCGCAAAGCTCCGATCACGAGATCGGATGTTATAACCTGGTACGCACCTTCTGTGCCGCTATAATGACCCTAATTACCCAGACGAAAGCAACCTGAAAACAAGAACCTCACTCGGGACATCGATGTATCAAAGAACCAAAATACTTTCCAATGTGTTATAAGAACACTTTAGCACTGACACGCATACAGCAAAGGATATAAGGAAAATTCAGAACGCATGACGGCTTGCACATGGCGCAGCTATGTACTGAACGACACGGAGGATGCTGTCTGCTTAAATATCTGGCACTGCCACCTTCAGTCGGTGGTTAGCATTTTTTGTGGGGCCATAAACCTGCAGGTCTGAGAGCTCGCTGAGTAGCTGCTGTACACCACTGTTTTTGCTGCTGACCAAGGGCGATACTATGGAGCTACTCGACAGAGAGATGCTCCGCTCCCTGGCCTCGTGAGATCAGGACGATGGGGAACGTGAGCACTTGTGGTGAGGTCTCCTCTGCACCTCCGTAAAGGAGCACTGCAAGGCAACAGTGGGTGGAAACCCTGATTCATACCCTGTCCCTGCAACTCCTAGGTAGGAACCACCAGCCCACTGGTGGTGTGGAAGCCACTTCCACAAATACAGATGCACAGTGGAATGTATTCTGCCTGGAGGAGAGCTGCAACACTGGGGTGCAGTGCAAAGCCCAGCAAGGTCAGCCAAACCACAGCATCTTTCAGACCAAGGGAGCTGCTGCTACTCAGCCACTGCTGAGCTGTCCATCACCCACTGTAAAATGCGGGACACACTGTAGCACAGACATATAGAGCACTTCAGGATTGCACAGGTGTTATTATGGTACATATAGGGGAGGAATGAAAGAAAGGAACAGGGAGAGATCTAAGTGATTTTGGGAGGAACAAGTGTGAAAAAGGTAGCGAGACAAGGATGTAAAAGATGCCTCTTGCATGTAAATAGTTGCTGGCTAGTGTATTTAACTGGAGATGGCATGACCCCAATTAGAGCAGTCTGTCTGTTCTTGTTAAATTCCTTTCTAATTCTTTTTTAGGGTGAGGCATGTGTGCGCGTGTGTGCATATGGGTGCTGAGTACCAGCAAGAGGGGTCAGACCACAGGTCAGAGAGCCCATGTGTCCATGGTGAGTCAACGGCAGATTGGAGCACACTCACATCAGAGCCTGTGCCTGGACCTCAGTGGCAGAAACACACGTCTGTAGTGGCTGCAGCTGGAGCAGGGTCTGGTGCCAGCAGCTGGGCTACAACACTATGCCAGAGAGCCCCTACACCTGTGTGCCACTAAGGGGCATGACCCAAGTGAGTGACACTGTGTGCCAGTCCCTGGGTGGAATCAGGGGTCAGTGGCCCTTGTGCCTGAATACAGTGCCACAGTGAGGGAGTGTGTGAGTGCAAGCAAAGGTCCATCCACCTGAGCCAGTGAGAATGCACAGTGAGACAGGGAGTGTGTCTGCATACCTCATAGGCTCACATGTCTAAGTACTAGACCAAAGACTGGCATCCAGAGGCAGCTACTGGGCAGACCAAGTGTCTGAACCCCACTGCTGGAGGCATGCACGCTGTGCATATGTATACATGCATTCCCATCCTGGCCTGCTCAGCCAGGGAGAAGAACAGGATGATGCTGTTGCTGTTTGTGTTCATATGAGCGCTCTATGTGGTTGTCCATGAATGTATGTACCTATAATGGCATGAAGTACATGAGCTCTGTGTGTATGTGCTCACCAGCAATATGTGCTCAGTGCATACCTGTTGTACCCGAGCAACCTCACCTCTCTTGGGCTTCTGGACCTGTCTGATTTCCCTGACATGGAGAACTGTTCCTTTCAGCAAGAATCACTGCCAGCAACTGCTACTCCCATTCTCTGCATTCTAGATACCTTTCAAAATACATAGACCTGGATTTGGAATGTGACAGCTGGAATGCTTTGCTGTATTCAGCCATATGCTCTGAAGAACAAAGTTTATGCAATTGCCTGCTAATTTACTACTGAATATATAACTACAAAAATACTAATTCATGATGAAAATTATATAATATTTTCTGTACGGAAATTCACCTTTCCATCTTTGTTCCTTTGTTGTCTTCTTGATTTATTCATTCATGGCTGCCTCAACTTTAATATATGCTCTGCTGTGTTAATGTTTGTAGTTTTAGTTTCACTTTATTGCAGTGTCTGGCATTAGAGACAAGTCTGAGTTTCAAAAATGATTCTGTTACTGAAGATAATTCCATATTCCATGTTAGAATGGGAAATGGAAAGACTTATTTTAGGAAACAACAGCAATTCATACTCAATACAATTAGATTCTTCCTGAGGATTTCAGAGCACAGAAAGGCAGCTTTAGATAGCCTTGGATAGCCACATTTTGTTTGTTTTACACCTCATAGACTCATAGAATCACAGAATAGTTTGAGTTGGAAGGGACATTAAATATCATTCAGTTCCAACAAAACAAACAAACAAAAACAGCTGGGTAAAGAACCAGTTAGAAGGCTAGGACCAGAGAATGGTGAATGGAATTAAATCCAGTTGGCAACCGGTCACGAGTGATGTTCCCCAGGGGTTGGTACTGGGACCTGTCCTGTATAATATCTTTATTGATGATCTTGAGTGAACTATCAGTTAGTTTGCAGATGACACCAAGCTGGGAGGAAGTGTTGATCTGCCTGAGGGTAGGAAGGCCCTACAGAGGGATCTGGACAGGCTGGATAGCTGGGCTGAGGCCAATGGAATGAAGTGACTCAACAAGACCAAGTGCCGGGTCCTGCACTTTGGCCACAGCAACGCCAGGCAATGCCCCAGGCTTGGGGCAGAATGGCTGGAAGACTGTGTAGAAGAAATGGGCCTGGGCGTGTTGGTTGACACTTGGCTAAATGTGACCCAGCACTGTGCCCAGGTGTCCAAGAAGGCCAATGGCATCCTGGCTTATATCAGAAATAGTGCTGTCAGACGGAGCAGGGAAGTGATTGCCTCCATGTACTCAGCACTGTGCTCAGCTTTGGGCTCTCACTATAAGAAGGGCACTGAGGCCCTGGAGCGTGTCCAGAGAAGGGCACTGAAGCTGGTAAGGGATCTGGAGCACAAGTCTTATGAGAAGCAGCTGAGGGAACTCTGCCGCTTAGTAAACTCAGCTTGTTTAGTCTGGAGAAGAGAAGGCTCAGAGCAGACATTATTTCTCTCTACATCTACCTGAAAGGAGGGTGTGGTGAGGTGGGTCTTGTTGTCTCCTCCTACCTAACCAGTGATAGGATAAGAGGGAATGGTCTCAAGTTGCACCAGGGGAGGTTCAGATTGGATATTAGGAAAAATTTATTCTTCCAAAGAGTGGTTAAGTGCTGGAATGGATGTACTAAGGGACATGAATTAGTGGGGAAATATTGGTGATATGTGGATGGTTGGACTAGTTCTTGGAGGTCTTTTCCAACCCTGGTGATTCTGTGATTCTATCTTTCAAAGTCAGAAATAATTTCAAAATATTCTCATGTAAGCCCAGCTTTATAGTCAGGAAAGGCATAGCAAATACAGAACTGTCAAAAAATAACCAATTGGTAAGTCTTCTGAACTCAGACTAATAGATTATCATCTACTAATAACATATTAAATGCATGGTGTGCATGGGAATTTTTAAACATAGTTCTTAGAAGGGTAAAAATGATGGCAACATCTGCAGTGTCCATACCTTGGCACAGAAAAATTGACCACAGCAGTTGTGGTCTCCACAGTCAATGTGTTAAAATGGTGGTTTTTGCTTGTTTGTTTGTTTGTTTGTTTAACAGCTGTGCTGCAGGAAGTGTAAAAAAGTATCAAATAGTGTTTTGCTCATTATATTGTTATAGTTACATAGACAACAGAGCTATGTAATAAATGGCTGCATATTTTTTTATTCCAGCATTGCTGGAATAAATCCCATCAGTTTGAAGTTTTTGCTGCCCTCTTTCTTATATGTTTTAATTAAATTAAAAAAAAAAAAAAAAAAAAAGAAGTTTTGTTACTTACATATATTAAGTATGTAATGTATTTTATATGTGGCCCTAGATAGTTCCTCTGCACTTGATGCAGCCCAGGCAAGCAAAATGTTGGACACCCACGCTATAGAGAAGGACCTTATTCTCGTCTTGTTTTCCCCTTTGGAGATGTCCATGTATTCTGAGGGTACTTTAGTTACACTTACTTCCATTTCGTGACTGAATGGCATGCTGAGGACTCTTTAGACAAGAAAATATTCAAGAGCTAGTAATTCATGCTCTTCCACTGGGGAAAGAAGAGTGGCAGCTGCACCGTTAAAAACAGAGAGCAAAGAGAAGGGGGATGGTGAGTCTGAGAGTAGGAAATACACCATCAGGAATCCTAACCTCAGCTTAATCAGAATCCAGGGAAAATGATATTGCCTTGGTATCTCTTCCTATATGCCATCTTTCACCCTGCAGTCCAGAATTCTTTGGGAACTTCTCTAATGGTACAAAGCACAGTCAGATGCTGAAGAACTCAGATTCACAAAATGTTACAACATGAGAACAGTGCAGATAAAAACAACCTTCTGTTCTTCTTCTTACAGTGGAAAAGAAAACAACCTGAAAAAGCCCAAGCAACAACAACAAAACTATTATAAATCCAAATAAGAAACTACAAGAGAATCAAATCACAGGTATCATCTGTTTAGCATTTACAGTATTTGTGATGTAAGAGTCCTTTCCCAAATGGAGACCAAAATGAGTAAATATGAGCTAAGCAAACCTTATTCCTGGGCAGACATTAAACAGCAGCATATCTCCTTAGGAATGCTTTCATTTTGAAGTTACAAGGAGGAGCAAATCTTTTTCATACTTTGGTATCCAGTGCATCCCTGTCCAAATACATATTTTACCACCTAAATTAACAATGAAATTTTGATCCTGACTTTAAAAAAGTCAGGAATTTGATGAGTAGGAATCAAATTTACCCATCCCATTTAGTCCTTGCAGTTCATACTGGTGCTACGCATGGAGGTAACCGGTGTAACTAATTCATCTAGTATCATAATACACTTTAAATAATAATTGCTTAGTAATTAGTATGACATTGGTAAATAGCATACTTAAAAAAATGAAAGCAGACATGTATGGTGATGAAAGTCACCAATACTAGCAGGTCTGAGAAACCTCTCTCCAGTAAGAACAAAAGACTATGAAATCTTAATTCCCAGAACGAAGAGGAAGCTGCTCATTTAAGAGAAGCTTTACTAAGCTGATGAGTTCTTTAGTTAACTAAGAGGATTAGATAACACTGGGACTTCCTTTACTGCAAACAAAATCATGCTGTGTCAAAGCCAGAAGTTTATCTTCTTTCTGTGTGCATCCTCGGATTTTCAAAATTAACATACCTATATATACCCATTTACGTCATTTTCTCAAAAGACGAGTACTAATTGCAAAACAAAAAGGAAAATCTCCAATGTCCATCATAATGTTTTTTCTTTAGTGTAAGACAGTAAAAATTTGGAATTTCTGTTGAACAATCATTCCCAAAAGAGAAATTAGCAACTCTTGCAAGCCAAAGGACTAATCACCATAGGGTTAAAACAGTCATCCATATTTCTGGTCAATATATTTTTAGTTACCAGAAAAAAGAGGCTCGGATAAATATGCTCAGGTAAAACAGGGAAATTTTTCCCCTAAAAACTACATTCTTACAGCACTGCTTTTCATCTCTTTCAAATTGTTTAACTATTTTGAACCAGTAGCTTTAAAGTTATGAGGTTCTACATGAGCATTTGCTGTTCCATTTTGGAAAATGTTAAGATGATAGATTTTGGAATTTATTTCTGTAGATAACCTTTCCAGTTCAATGAAATCAATTAAGCAGACTGACATAGACATAAACCTCCTTTCCAAATATTAATTCTACAGACTATCTCTGTCGTGATTTGATTTACGATGCTGAAATAATCTTACAGAAAAAATATTGAGGTAAAAATCAAACTGATTCTTCAAACTGCACTACATGTAAAGATAAGGGAAAAAAATGACTTGCTTTTTTTCCAACATTTCTTCTGTTTTTTTTTTTTTTTATTGTGCTTCTTTTCTTTAATGTCATGTAAAAATCACATTTAACTTACTCAATGAAGGTGTAAAATGATTAAAGTTAGAATTACTTTTCCTTTATATCTAGACAAATATTTTATTCCTCATACATGATTTAGGACAGATGACAGATCAGAGGAGAAAATGAAACACATTTTATCCATGCAGTTTCAGTTTCTCTTTGGGTGAATTTGGCCTAGCTACGGCTTTCAAGATTATGTTGCATTAATGCACCCACTTTGGGTCTAAAGCAACTGACTCCAGATAAGGATGCTGTGCAAAAGGCTAATTATTACCACTGATAATTTATGTGGAAGTCAAAATTAAAATTGCCATTGTACGTTAAAACTGGTCACCATCAGGCCACAGCCCGGAGTATGTGAACAAATACCATGACTAAATCTAGGTTTTACATTGCTGTACTTCGCAGAACAGTGTCTCCTGATTGATGATGTGCCAGCACATCATAAACAAGGCACAGTGACAAGTAGATTTAACAGCATCACTCTGAGCCAGTCTCTGCCTCCTTCCCTGTGCACTGAAGCACAGTGGTACTGAAGCAGTGATAGAGAGGCAGACAGGCACCCACCAGCACAGCAGGACATAGATTTTGGGTTTGATTGTGGCTTTTCAGATAGCTGATGATTTCCTGTGAGCACTGTGCCTTGGAAAGTTGGTATTGTGAGCTGTGACATGTTATGTGGAGGTAGAGGTTGACCTCTGCTCCTGCGTAGTGATAGGACTAGAGGGAATGGCCTCAAGTTGTGCCACGGGAGGTTCAGGTTGGATATTAGAAAAATTTCTTCTCCATAAGAAGAAGAACAGGCTGCCCAGGGAGTGGTGGAGTCACAGCTCCTGGAGGTGTTCAATAAACATTTAGATGTTGTACCGAGGGACACGGTTTAGTGGGGAAATACTGGTGGTAGGTAGATGGTTGGACTGGATGATCTTGGAGGTCTTTTCCAACTCTGGTTATTCTAAGATTCTATGTCACCCGCCTTGAATATAAACAGTATTAGTGAAATAATACTGCTCAGCAGGTGTCTGGAGAAGCAGGCAGATACCAGCAGGGGCAGGGGGCTACTCTCGTGTCTGGATCTAGCGTGGCTCAAACCCACCTTGCCTCCACCTGCATAGACCACAGTGTTTGTTTATGTCCCATTGGAGACCAGCCTTTGCTCTTTCCTCTCATTTTTAAGTTGTTAACCCTTTCTTGAGAAACTGGCCACATTTCTGTCACAGGTAGCCATGGGTTCCCCCTGTTCTTTATTCCAAGAATTTGAAATGTGCTGCCTCATCATGTTACAGAAACACAAAGGGCTGTCTGCGCTGTGAGGGGGCTCACCACATGCTGGTGTGTCTTTCAGCTCAGGAAAGGAAGAAATATGAGCAGACTGAGAGCTTTGCTTGGCTGTAAGGGGGTCACTGAGTAATGTGTATGATATCTTTGCTAAGTGGCTTTGATGGAAAACTTGATCCTCTCAAACCTATCACAACTTTCTGAGCCGTCGCCCTGTTAAAGCAGCACCTATCAAGGCCTGGCAGAAGAGGTCTGCCATCTTGCGTGGAGCTGGGAGTACAGCAGAGAATTCATCCGTGATCACTGCAGCCAGCAGCAGCCAAGTGAAGGACTCAGCTCCCTTCTGTCTCACCGGTGGGGTGCGGCCTCCGCTCGTGCCTGGGCAGACCTCGCCTCGTGACAGAGAACATCTGGGTTCTTGGTACAACCTCATGCAAATGTTAAACCTCAGTGACATCTGCCACAGCAGGGCTTTTTGATGTTACACTCCTTTCCTAAGATGTGCAGCTGGCACTTTAGAAGAAAATCTTTCCATCCATCCATCCATCCATCCATCCATCCATCCATCCATCCATCCATCCATCCATCCATTTATCTACATGAAGGTTGCTCTGAAAATAATGTCTCTTGTTTTATTCTGCTGGTCCATGAGCTTGGAAGCAGATGTTGGTGATATGACAGTCGAGCTTGAGCCTTCCCATCAAGATTCCATTACAATCCATTTTGTTGCAGTGTGACAGATGGCAGCAGGGGGAGAGTCTGACAAAATAGTGTCTGATATGGAAGTGCATATGAAACAAATATGTCTCCCTGAATTCCTCCATGCAGGAAAAAGGCACCCACTGACATTCAGGGATGCTTGCTGAACGTTTATGGAGACCAAAGAGTGGATGTGAGCACAGTGATATGGGTGATATGTTTCATCAGTGGCAACAGCAACAGTGGGTCACCTTCACTGGTGCAGATTTTTATGAGCAGGTCACAGGACACGCAGGCTCTTGTTCACTGCTGGTGAAAATGCACAGCTAATGGTGGTAACTGTTGAAAAAATTGTGCTTTGTAGTTGAGAATTTGCTCTATCAAATAGTTTTATTGAGCTCTTCGTATCTGTTGCAGTTTACATGGAAATAAACAGGAGGCATTACTTTTGGAGCAACCCATGCGTGTCTGTCTATATGTATGATCATCATTACTGTTATTTCTCTCTTCCTTTTCTATACCTATCTTTTTTTCTGATTCTCCCCCCTATCCCACTCTAGTGGAGTGAGTGAGCAAAACGCTGTATGGTACTGAGCTGCTTGCTGCATTAAACCACAATATGGCCTTTAAACAGTGATAGAAATATTGGCTAAGATCCCTAGGACTTCCTTCAGGTTTGAATAGTATCTTGTTAAGGTGCTTAACACCAGTCTGTGAGACTGTACAGCACCTCACACTCCATCTCACTGTAGAGAGATCTTACCTGATAGCAAAAATTAACCAGATTTTCCCAGAAAGTGTATTCTATTTCGCTATGCAGAGGCAAGCCCCTAATTGACTTCCATAAGAAAGTAATTTGCTCAGCTGACATGGGGAGAACAGTGGACATTATCTATCTGGATTTCTGCAAGGTTTTTGGCACTTTTCTGCAGCATCTTTCTAAAAAAAAAACCAACAAAACAGAGCACTGTGGGCTAGAGAAGTGGTCTGTACGAGGGATGGGGAACTAGCTAACAGGCTGTGCTCAAAGCAGTGATACCCAGCTCATTTTCGGGCTGGTAGCCTGGTATGAGTGGGTCCTCCTGAGAATCACTGTTAAGCCCCACACTATTCAATACCTTCATAACCGATCCAGTCCTATCACTGTCTCCCTGTGTATGAGTTGGTCATAGAATCATAGAATGGTCTGGGTTGGAAGAGACTGTCTAGTTCCAACTCCCCTGCTGTAGACCAGGTTGCTCAAAGTCCCATCCAGCCTGGTCTTGAATGCTTCAAGGGAGGAGGCATGCACAACCTCACTGGGCATCCTGTACCAGTGTCTCACCACTCTCACAGTAAATAATTCCTTCCTTATAACTAGTCTAAATCTACCCTCTTCCAGTTTAAAGCCATTTCCTGTCATCCTGTTGCTACATGCCCTTCTAAAAAGTCCCTCCCCAGCTTTTCTGGAAAGCTGCTATAAGGTCTCCTCACAGCCTTCTCTTCTCCAGGTTGAAGATACCCAGCTCTCTCAGCCTGACCTCATAGGGCAGGTGCTCCAGCCCTCTAATCAACTTTGTGGCCCTCCTCTGGACCTGCTGCAACAACTCTATGTCCTTGTTGTGCTGGGGGCTCCTGAACTGGACGCAGTAGTTCTGGTGGAGTCTCACTAGAGCAGAGTTGAGGGGCAGAATCACCTCCCTCATCCTGCTGGTCACACTTCTCTTCATGCAACTCATGATATGGTTGGCCTTCTGGGCTGCAAACACACATTGTTGGCTTATGTTGAATCTTTCATTAACTGACACTCCCAAATCCTCCTCAGGGCTGCTCTCAATCCATTCTCCACCCAACCTGTATCTGTGCTTGGGATTGCCCCGACTCAGGTGCAGGACCTTGCCCATGGCCATATTGAACTTCATGAGCTTGGCATGGGCCCACCTCTCAAGCCTGTCTAGGTTCCTTTGGATAACATCCTTTCCCTCTGGCATGTCAACTGCACCACTCAGCTTGGTGTTGTCTGCAAATCTGCTGAGGGTGCACTTGATGCCACTGTCCATGCCGCCTACAGAGATGTTAAATAACACAATCCCTAAGGAACACCACTCATCACTGGTCTCCACTTGGACATTGAGCTGTTGACCACAACTCTCTGGGTGCAACCATCCAGCTGATTCCTTATCCAGTGAGTGGTCCACCCACCAAATCCATTTTTCTCCAATTTGGTGACCAGGATGTTGTGCAGGACAGTGTCAGACTCTTTGCACAAGTCCAGGTAGATAGCATCAGGAGCTCTTCCTTCATCCACTGATGCTGTAACTCCATTATAAAAGGCCACCAAGTTTGTCAGGCATTACTTGCTGTTGGTGAAGCCATGTTGGTTACCACCAATCACCTCATCTCTATTTTCCATGTGCCTCAGTAGGGCCTTCAGGAGGATCTGCTTCATGATGTTGCCAGGCACAGAGGTGAGACCGACTAGCCTGTAGTTCCTGGATCTTCTTTTTTTTCCCTTCTTGAAAAGGGGATTTATGTTTCCCCTTTTCCAGCCAGTGGGAACTTCACCAGACTACCATGACCTTTCAAATATGATGGATAGCCGCTTGGCAACTTCATCCGCCAGTTCCCACAAAACCCATGGATGGATCTCTTCAGATTCCTGTTTATAAATTCCGGAATGTACCTACCTTCCTCTAACCACTCAGATAGTGTTTGATGATGATGTCTCATGCTTGTCATGCACAATGACAGATTTCTGTTCTGGGATTCTTTTTTTTTTCTTCACATTTTTAGTAACAGGGTGGGCACACATAACACCTGTGCAGGCCCAGTAGTGCCACGATGAAAGACTGCAGTGTGTGCTGGGATCAGAAAATAACATGTTTCTCTGAATAGCTGCCAAAGCCAGACACCAGCCCCAGAGATGGAATTCAGTGAAGGATGTTCTTCTTCAGCAGGACCAGGAAAAAGACAGGCTGCAGGCAGGCTAAGAGCAGAAGAAACCTCCTGCAAAACAGGAGAAAGTTCAGGCAGAGCCAGGTGTACATTTGTCTTAGCTCTTACCAGCCATCCTCTGCAAAAAACCCATGGCCCCTGTACCATGCTGGGAACAACAGTCTGTGCTTGGACTGTGGTGGCGGGCCTGCACATGTCTTCAGGCTGCATAATACCTCTCCCCAGGGGCTCCCACATCCCCACCTACCTGCTTCTCCTACCCAGGACACAACAAAATACAGAAGCATTTCAATCAGGAGCTGCCTGGCACCTTGGGACCCCCGGGCAAGGGTTTCTCTCTATACCAGCTGCTCAGCCATGGTCTTCAGCATCACCAAATTGGACCACGTGCTTGCCCCAATTCCTCCTGCTATAGATGCCATTGGGTTCTGGGGCATGAGAAGAGACTACAGCTGGCATTAGGACCTCCTTCCACGCAAGGCTGTCAGCAGAGACCCAAGGCTGCTGTCCAGCCTCTGCTGGAGATTTGATGGGCACCTCCTGGTCTCAGCCCTGCTTAGACTCCTGCCCCCAGCTCATCCCCAGGGCACAGGAAGGCCACGTCAGAGCAGAACAGTGAGCACTGAGGTGTCTTCAGGCTGTCACCATTGCCCAGCAGCTCTGGCTCTGTGGGATTTCCACAGATGGATCACACATCTCTGTCAGCTCCTGCAGCAATGCAGCTGCCTGAGCAGTGATGTCTGCTGAGTCCTGGACATGTACAGGCTCACTCTGCAGGGATCCCCTCACACTATTTGCTGCCATCACTTCACCTGTACATCATTAGCCAGATCAGTATGAGGAACATGGCCATTGGCACAGCCAAACACAGGGAGTACTGCGGACAGTGCCCTGCCCCAGCGCACTATCGTGCACAGGATGCACTCCTTTATTCTTTCTAGAACTTTCTAGAGAGAGTCCAGAGGAGGGCCACAAAGATGACTAGGGGCTGGAGCATCCCCCTTATAAAGAAAGGCTGAGTGATCTGGAGCTGTTCAGCCTGGAGAAGAGAAAGCTGAGAGGGGAATCTTATTAACACTTATAAATATCTGAAGCATGCATGTCCAACTGGGTCATTTTATGTTTTTGTTTCCCTCTTTTTTATGTTTTAATAATTAAAAAAAAAATTATATAGATTCCCTATATTATGTATTTTATATGTGGCCCCAAACAGTTCCTCTTTACTCAGTGAAGCCTAGGCAAGCCAAGAGGTTGGACACCCAGAAATCATATCCAGAGTGTGGTGGTCTATGGATCAACATCCAGATGAAGATCAGTGAGTGACAAGTGTTGTTCCTCAGGGGGCAGTACTGCAACTGGTGATCTTTAACATTTTCATCAGTGACATGGAAAGTGGAATTGAATCAGCAAGTTCGTGGATGACACCAAGTGGTGCGGTGCGGTCGACACACCCGAGGGATGAGACGCCATCCAGAGACCAAGATTGGCTCAAGCAGTAGGCCCAGGTGAACCTCATGAGGATCAGCAAAGCCGAATACAAGTTGTAACCCCTGCTATCAGTACAAGTTGGGTACAAAAGAATTAAGTGCAGCCCTGCTGAAAAGGATGTGGGAATAATAGTGAATGTAAAGCTGGACATGAGCCAGCAATGTGCCCTCAAGCCCAGAATGCCAGCTGTATCCTCGGCAGCACCAAAAGAAATGTGGCCAGTAGGTCGAGGGAGGCGATGAATTTCCTACTGATTAAGTCAGATAGCATATTCTAGTTTACGAATCTGCTGAGGTATATTCAGATAATAGGTTTTGTAGGATCACATTTAAACAGAACTCTGGAGATGGCATTGGAAAGGCAGCTAGGAAAGAAAAAGCATAAAGAAAGATAGTAAAACAAAATACTGGATAGCTCTTTACTGTATAAAGAAAATAATATTTGCAATATATGCAAACATTTTTATTTCTGCTGGGTTATAGTTTTATCAGATGTAGCCATAAGTTTCGTGTACAAACAATTCACATAGAAATATATAAATATTCCTATACATAGAATCATAGAATCACAGAATCATTTGAGTTGGAAGGGACTCTAAAAGGTCATCTAGTCCACTGTCCCTGCAATGAACAGGGACACCTACAGCTAGATTACATTGCTCGGAGCCCTGTCCAGCCTGACCCTGGATGTCTCAAGGGACGGGACATCCACCACCTCTCTGGGCAACATTCCAGTGCTTCATCACTGTTATCATAAAAAAACTTCTTTCTTATATCCAGCCTAAATCTCCCCTCTTTTAGTTTGAAATTATTTCCCCTTGTCCTATTACAACAAACTACTAAAGAGTCTGTCTCCTTCTTTCTGTCCCCCTCTTTAGACAGTTAGATGTGCTATCAGGTCTCTCCAGAGCTGAACAGCCCCAGCCCCAGCTCTCTCAGCCCATTCTCATAGGGGAGATATTCCATTCCTTGGATCATTTTTGTGGCCCTCCTCTGGAGGCTGTCCAACAGGTCCGTGTCTCTCCTGTCCTGAGGACTCCGATGCAGTACTCCATGTGAGGCCTCACCAGCACAGAGTAGAGGGGCAGGATCACCTCCCTCATCAATCTGCTGGCTATGCTTCTTTTGATGCAGCCGAGAATGCAATTGGCTTTCTGGGCTGTGAGGATGCATTGCTGACTCATGTCCAATTTGCCAGAGCTACAGAGGTAGTCTCCCCACTCACAGAGTTTTTGGAAATCCTAATGGCGGAGGATGGTGATGAAATTAAAGTGGAGACTTGCTACACGATCTGCTTCTCTGTTGTGCAGAATGAAAGATTGTGTTGAAAAAAGGGCTTGAATTCAAGCTAGCTTTTATAGGGTGCTAGGGGCTTTGACTGGGAAACACTGTTTGGCCCTTTGGTCACAGATGACTAACAAGGCTAGTTATAGCTGAAATGCTCAGACTAACATCAAAAATCAACTTCTTTTTTCTGAGGATATGTACAAAAAAAAAAAAATCAAACAAAAATCCTTTTCGTGATCACTTCATAAATCTTTGCAATTTGCTCTGTAGGGTCTCTCCCTGTGTGGTATTTCATCTTTTTAATAACACTATTAGGCAACATAGATGATTTCTTTCCAACAGAACACATACCTACTCATATCTGATTTGTACTTTGTTTGCAGACATCTGTCCATATTAGAAAATCATCAGCTATTAAAGCTGCGTGAAGTGTATAGTTATGCCAGGTGCAAATGATGTGTTAGGGTCAAGAGGAGGACTAAATGTTGTGTCAGGAAGGAATGGAATAAAATGGCTCTTCTTTGAGCTCAGGCAGAGAGAAAGAAAGAAGAGAAGACTGCCTTTGTCTTTGCATGTGAGAGTGCGATGCAAGTAAAACCTGTGATGTGACCAAAGCATACCATTAGACAAACTGCCTTCAGGCTATGTGTGGAAGATAGTGTAGCTTGACTTCTTTACTTCTAGACAGAAATATATCATGGAATGCTGTACCTACTAACAGTGATGGTGTGTTACTGCTCAGACATTAAATACTTAAGACATTGGATTTACGTGGAGAATAAAATCACAGAAAGTGCTGGAGAAACTTCTAGAATCTGTGAAGGCTTCTGAGTTGTTTGCATATTGGGAGAGCCATAAAGTTGCTGTAAATTGTTCAGAACAAGACTATGTGCTATGTGGATTAAAAAAAAAAAAAAAGAAATAAAAAGCCATTTGTTCTCTTTTGGATGGAGGAACAATAAAAAGCTGTTTAGACATTAACTAACCTTCTGTGGAGGTTTGAAGCTTGGATGGAGACTTGCAAGGTGAGTAACATGACAGAAGTTGACAAAGAACTCTCTAAATCACAACCCTTGGTGCTTCCTAAAGCTTGGTCAGTTTTAGAGTCACTTTTACGCATTCTGAGCACCCAAACCAGCTTGCCTATTTTCAAGTAGGAGAATGTTAAAAGATGTTGTAAAGTCATATGCTTGTTTCTACCTCCTGTGCTTCTTGGGGTTACTCTACAAAAAGAAGAGATTGTGGCCTTGTAAAATGTATCTTAATACTTTTCATGTTAACAAAACAAAACAAAACAAAACAAAAACCAACAGACTGTCAGTTTGCCTTGATGTTGAAGGACTTGCCAGTTGTTTGTGTTGTGTCTTCATGTGGCTTCAGGACACAGTATCAGTCTGTACCAAAAGAAAACTCTTTGTGGTAGACATTTGTTGAGACTTCATTTTTATCATAACCCTGTTCCTTAGAATGTAACTTGCAAGCTCCCCCTAAGCACCTAATATATCAGGTCTACAGCTCAGGCCTAGCATTATGGCCTTGCTAAATACCTTTGGCATGGCTGAGTTGCATAAGAGAAGGTTCCAGGTCTTGCAGTGTGTCACGAGCTGTGTGAGCACACTTAATGCAAAATGAAGTACTTTCTCCATTTCTTTCTTTGAACAACTACATTCTCTACTTTCCTTTCTAGTTAGATATTTATCTATTCAATTTTTGGCAACTAAAACGCATATCTTCAAAAGGAAATAACTAGTTAAATAGGGAAGATATTTTCAGATGCACAAAGCAATCTCAAAAAAAGACCCACATTTTGAAACTGACAGTTAAGAGTGCAGAAGCATTCATGGTTGATTATGCCTCCCTCAGCGTGAGTTAGTACACTTGAAACATAACTTTTTTTCTGGATATTTCTAGACAGTGACATGCCTTCAATATCAGGTGGGCTTTGAAATAGGAAGCTGAATTCATGTGCTTTGTTGAAGCTTGCTGAAGACTTTATTTTGATAAGAAAAGCTTTTGTTTATAACCTAAGTGCATTGTCTTGAAACAATTTTTACAATGTATTAAAAAATACCCACACGTATAGTATGCTCTTTATATAGTGATATTTAGAGTGATATGAAGTCAAATACTGGTAAAAGGTCATGGTACAGTACAGTCAAAAATTTTTAATTGAATCTCTTAATGAACATGATTCTTGGACTACACAGAGCAACTCTTGCTGAATTTACTTTGCACCATAGAAGATTTTTTGTGTTGATTTGTAAAAGACAGTCTAAATGCATTACAAGGGCTCTGTAATTTTATTTTAGGGTTTTTTTTGTTTTTTTTTTTAAACTGTATAGAAGAATCAAAATTGCTTTCCTTTGTTTTGCATGAAGTAGGACTTCCTCACATCTTCTTCATGACAAACTGAGAAGTGATGTCTGCTCTCCTGTTGAGTACCATGGGAACAGCATAGCAGTCTGTTGAAATTATCTGTGACTTGGTCTAACCTTTAACAGTCAGATATGTGTGATACTGGTGTAGAGACAACATCACAAGAAAGGGAAATCAGAATTAAAGCCTTACTATGTCCTGCATGCCAGATTTCCCACCCAGCAAGAGCTAAGCAAAAGTCTGTTTGTCTGTGGGAACAGTGTGCCATGAAAAAGAATTGTATGATCTCCTTATATTTTCACATACAAATGCTATAATTCTAAAACATGAATTATAAAATTTTGAAAATATTAGAATTTATAAGATTGTATTACAAGAATTTAAAATAAAAAATAGGAGCAATTACTAGATCTATAGAATATGTATTTCTATATTAACCGGTAAGTTTCCCCAGCACTGTTCAGTATTATGTGCCAAGCTATATAGCACATGTATAAATCTGTCATAATTGGCAATTGCAATAAAAAGCAATAACCATTATTTAAATACAATTTGTTATAAATGTATTGCTTTAATGTTACAGAAGGTTGGCTCTGGTGGACTTTCAGGGCTGGATCAGCCTGATAGTGAAATACTGGAGGGCTTGAAAAATCTAAGTTTTAGGAGAAAGTAAAAAAGAGTAAGCAAAAATCACTGTCAATGTTGGAAAGAGAGGAGACTAGTTAGTAATTAGGGCTTATCAATGTTTCTGTGGCTAACAGATTTAGGGAGGAGGGAGCGGACAGGAGCATAGAGTAACAGTTCAGAATTATCTGGGGTTTTCTTTGGTTCAATTTAGTTGTTTTTCTTGTTCTAGCAAGAGAATTTCTTATCAAACAAAAGGATATAGTCTTCTCTGTGGGGAAGCATAATTGCATTGAGGAGTCAAAGATAATCCTCCAAATTAATCTTTGATGGGAGCCACATAACCTTTGAGAAAATAAACAGGCTAGGAAAATAATATACTTCTGACAAATCTTGTGTTTACCCATAATGAAAATGTTTGATTATAACCTCCTGTCTGCAATATGAATCTCTGGATAGTCTCACTCCCTTTCTACTTCTGTCCCTCCTCTCTCCTTGTTTTATTATGTCAGACTGTAAAGTGCATTCTTCTCCCCAGGTAATCTTGGATAGCCAGGGAACAGCCATAGAGCTGCTTTCATAGCAGGTAGTTTTGGGGAGTTTGTCGTTATTAAACTTGCTGCCTTCATGCTGTCTGTACAGGCAAGAGGTTCCATACTCTCTGGTAAAGAAATGCTAAAATTAAGCAAAGCTGAAAAAGTATGTTGGGATGAGTGGATGGGGATATATTATTCTATTTCGACAGTGCAGTGCAATACATCTTTTGAAAAACAGAGGAGAGCCTGGCAAGGTGTTTCAAAAATCTTTTCCCTCTTTTGGAGTCCCTAACACCAAAGGTTCATTTTAAGCCTTTGGAAGACTACATTATTCTATTCTAACATATGCAAGCAGTGATGTTGAAACTCTCCTGCAATTCTGTACTTAAACTGATGTATTCATGCTACTTTATTGCTATACATATGTATATCCTTTGCTGCAACAGTGTGTATTCTGATTTTTTAAAGATGAAAAAGAAGATAGTAGTTTCTCCTTTAACTGAAGCGTTATTTTATACATGGCAGAGAAGTGCCACAAACACACTAGATTCTTGCCAGTTTTGTGCCTGTAAAAACAACACATCCAAATTACAAATCACAAGACCAGTACAGACTTCTGAAAACAGCTCTCAGATTGCAAAAAAACAATGCGGTTTCACTCCTTTCCAGCAATGGATGTGTTTCCTGAAGAAATTTGCATTGAGTGGCAATAAATGAATGGAATGAGGCAGATTTCTCTGCATTTTCAACAATTTGTTTTAAATCCGAAATGAAAGTATAGCCTTACCCTATAACAAGCTTCTTGGTAGACCATGTCTTATGACCTGATACTGGATTTTTTCTGAATTGAAGTAATAATAATAGTTAGGAAAAGAAAAAAGTCGAGTCTATTATAAGCAGTGATGGAAGAGGACCAGAACATTTTAATTTATTTCCAGACTCTCCACAGTTTCTCAAAATATAATTTGACCATAATTTAGTGAGATGTTCCTTGCACAAAATTTTAGATTGGAGCATTGGTTTAGAATTCAGATTGTCGTGATGAATTGGAAAATGCTTGGAGTAATAAGGGATATAATGGAATAAATGCCACTCCAGAGCATTTCATCCAAGTAGGAAAGTTAAATAAATGAATCAAGTATACGTAATTAGGCTTAAATAAAGGCCTGTACATTATATACTTGTGCATAAATATCAGTATATTATAGATACTATTTTATAAACTTATATACAAACTAATTTAACAGCAGAATTTTTCAGAGAAAAACATATGCCATTGTGGATTTATTAACTGGGGATAAAAGTACTCAATTCGCATGTTTGATGACTTCGCTGAGAAAGAGATTTTAATGCTTATTTTGATAAGCAGACTGGCTGTGAAAAGTTCAGAGAACAGGGGTAATAATAAAGAAAGCATTACAACCTATGGCAGAATGATGAAAAAATTGTATTTGCTGAAGCTATAAACACACTTGTTATGCAGTTGAAGTTTTTGTGCGTGCCGTTTGTTTAGTCCTTACTTTTTTTTCATGTGTCCTTTTAAGAGACCTTCAATCTTAATTTTCCACTGCAAAATTAAGCAAGAATTGGGATAAATATTAAGAGATGCTAAGTGCTTAACTGCCATTCTATGAGTTACTAAGAAAGACAATGAAATCTGTCATTTGTGGTCTTGAAGATCAGGATAAGCAAATGTCTATTTCTGCTCCCTGCTTTCAGCCTAACTTTAAATAACCCCTGAATATGCCTTCTACAGAAGCTGACGTACCTGAGCTGAAAGCGGGTCCAGTTAACAAAAGCCTGGCTAATGCGTAAGGAGATCTTTTTTGTAGATTTATTTTGAACTTTATGCCTACATTTCTTTTCCAGCCTAACAATTTCTAATCTGCTCAAACACATAAGTAAATGTGATTATTTTTTTCTTCTTTTTTTCTTCTTTTCCTCCATCTCTTTCTTTTTTTTTTC
>JACDJE010000359.1:783206-829965 GCA_016647715.1 Pavo muticus
ACCTGTTTTTCAGGATTTGATACTGACATCTGTGTGAACCTTACTGTATTACCTAATGTTATGGGTGAAACTTTTATCCAGTAAAGTTTGCAAGATGATGTAACTTCTATAGCTGTTTTTTATTGGTATTTAGCTTTCATCTCAATATCCTTTCGAAAATGTAGGCAATTGTAGGGTTTATATATACACAGTAAAATGTAAGTTTAAACTCCTTACGAGTTTTAAGGTTTTTTTTCCTACAGACAAATGCTTGAGAATCTATTTATCCTTCTGCCGGTTTTTAAAGTCCTTCATTTTTAAGAAGCAGAAGTTTCAGTGGTAATGTATGTGACAGGAAATAGTGAAAGAGATGCCTTAGGTATTTTAAACATTTGTTTGAATGAAAAATGAGATTTAGCACAGATAATAACATTTATTTTCATAAATATCCATACACAAATACTGGTTGTACTTTGTCACAGAACAATAGAATCACAGATTCATGAAGTGCAAGCAGTATTTGTATCCAGATATTTATGAAAATAAATGTTCTTATATACAAATCTGTACCTTTCTAAAACTATTGATTTTCTGAGATTTTATGACAAACTGGGCTTTGGGTCACATTCTGCTTTAGTCATTTGGCTTATAGAAAAGCAAAAAAAATATTAAGTAAAATACCAGGGGGAAAAACTAACCAAACCAACCAACCAACCAAACAAACAAACAAAAAAAAAACAACATTGGAAAGGGGAAAATAGTAATGTCTGTTCTGTATGTAGATTAAGAGTCCTTCATCTTATACAGGTATAATGAGTGGATTGAAAAAGACTATTATTCTGTTCTTGATAGAGACTTGTATCTTTTACATGTTCTTATCCTAGGACAATCTTACTCCCTACTCTAATCCTATCTGAGCAATGAGCTAAAAGCAGAAATGCAAAAAAGAAATGTCAGGAAGGGTGAGAGGAGTTGCTGTCAGTTTTATTTGAAGGTGAAGTATATATGCTAGTAATACTGTGTATTTCTTAATAAATCCTACCAACATATTCATCAACATACTGTGGATATTTTATTAGCTGATCATTAAATGTAGTGTCTTTTGAAAGGCATATGTGTGCTATGTTTTGGCTCTTGGCAAGAAGTAAAATGGCTAACCATAGAATGGCTTGGGATAGAGGGGATCCTTAAAGATAATCAAATACTACTCCTTGTGTTAAAATGCCAATAAGTTTCTGAACAATAAAACTTTCACTGATTAAAAAAGGAAGAGAACTGATGCATGATTCTGCATAGCTGTCTTTGTAGAGACTCCTTCCGGTACCACCCTGTACTTAGTGTGATGATGTCCTTCGCATCAGCAGATTTGCCAATTTATATTTTAGTAAATATACTATTTGCCATGATGATACCTAAAAAATGTATTTTTTCTTCATGTATTAGGTACTGAGTAATTCTCTGTCAGTTTTTGTAAGTCTTTAGACTTTTCCTCTCGAGAGATTTCACACAGAATTATCAAAAAGATTTTTTTTGAAGTCCTATTACATTAAAAACAATTGCTCCCTTTCTTCCACGTGAAGTAAAATGTAAGCATGCTTTCGCTTTCCTGACTTCTACCATCCTTCTCCCTTTGGGATGGGAAGTACCTACATTTGTTTTCTATTGGCAAGATACTACAAGCTTTTATGGCATTTCTAATGTATTTGTCTTGAAGCAGTAGAAAAATTGTTTTGCCCTCTAGGTGATCTGGGCTTAATTCAGGAAATAAATGTTCTCTGGTAACAATTCTATATCCTTATTAGTTTGTGTGCATCAAATGGAACAGAACAAGATGAATGATATCTGTGTTGAGGAAGATTAGAACAATCTATCTCACAAGAAAAAAAAAAGCCATTTTGGTTGGAATTAGCTGGGAGATTGAGTTGTGTACTCTTCCTGAACACTGTGAAATAGTAAACGCAGTGGTTTACAATGGCAAATTTTAATTATTTCCAACATACAAGCGTTACCAGCAAAGTACATCTCTTCAGTCTTACCAGACTAGCAGATTTTGTTATGAATGCAGTTCACTTAGTTATAATTTTTGCCTTGCTCAGAGGTAAACCTGCAGCCAATCCCTAGTTCAGTGGGGGGGATTTACCCTCTCTGCAGGGAAAAAATGCCTTCTGAAGCTGCTTTCTTTAGCAGTACAAGTTTTTTGTATTTCTTTCCTTGTTAGCAGAGCTAACTGACCATTTTAGTCCTCTGCTGTTATGGCCATTGAAATTAAATCTGGGTATTTAATTATTTTTTGCATGAGAAAATATTTCCTGAATGCTGAGTTTAAAAGATTAAAAATGGGAAGCTCTATGAAGCAGAACTTGTAAGAGCGCAGGATGTAAAATGCATAAGTAAAGGGATTTTGCATCTCTTTTTATTTTCTAACAAAGTGCTTTAAAGAGAGAAAAATAATTTTTCAAGTAGAGATCTGAAGTGGATAGGAAGAAACATCACATTTGAAGATTTTGTTGTTTGTATTTTTTAATACCCTTTCATACAACAGTATGTCTTTACAGCAATTTCTTGTGGTTTTCGTTTTGACTCAGTAGTGACTCTGCATTTCTTAGAAACAACAAAAACCACAAGTTCATAGAGCACACAAGGAGCATACTTAATGACATTTTTGAGCGCTGGAAATAATAAATTGAATTGTTCTTACTTAGTTTTTAGTCTGATTTATGAATTATTTGATTTTGTAATCTTAGTCTTACACTGCTTTACATATTTTGCCTTTCCAAACCTGTTTTTGACAGGTCTATCCTGTCTATCCAAAGACTTTGGTTTGTCTGTGCAATTCTTGTACAAAACTCCTAAGAATTCTACACACTGATACGGCACCCCAAAACATAGCTTACTCTGTAGATATAAGATTTTAAGTGCAGGTGGAGGACACCTTTCTGCACTCTGCTGTGTGCTCTTTGCTGTAATGCCCAGAAGCAGAAGCACAGGTAACTCCCACGAATCCTTACTTCCACATGACAGTCCATGGACCTCAACTTTTTATAGCCTAAAACTCCAGATGGATTTACACAGTTTGTGATATTTTCTTTTTAAATGGCATGTAATTCCATTAACTTTTTTTCAGTGCAGTTTACATTCCAGCTTGTAGCTAATGTTTTGAGACCCCCTTTTTATGACAGCTTTTAGCTTGTAAATATTTTGTAATCTGCATTTGCAATTGGAAGCTTTAAAAATTGAATTTGCCTTTCAGGGAGTGTAATTTCTTGCAGAACTAATAATTTTAATTGCTCTGTGTACTCTTAAGTGAAAGATATTTGCAGGCAAGCTTTGAAGCTGCAGGATGAAACATTTATTTTAACTGTTTGATCTGGAAGCCCATTTCCTGACACTTCTATATATATGTTGGATGTAGAATCAAGCAGTGCTGTGTAATTATTACAAGTTATCATCTCTATTTTCCACTCTAGTGATTTACTACGTAGGTGTAAACATAAGTATCACTATTCTATTTTCAATTTAGTTATTTATTTTTTGCTCAGCAGCTATTTGTAGCAGCTTCTATTTTTTTGCACATTGATCAGGAAGGATGACACCTAGGATGAGCCACAAGAGCCTTAGTCTTTAGTCTGCTTATGAAATGCCTACTGCATTGCTTCTGAAAGTTGTTTATGAAGTTATTTAACTAAACTACATGCAGACCAACTTTTATAAATGCTTTGTAAGTGTTTACAGGTTTTTGTATGAGACTGTCATGTTTTTGAAAAAAAGGACTCAGAAAACAGTAGTAATTAGGTGTTTGAGGAACACTTTCAGACTTTTTGATGACTGAAAAACTTCAAGTGGCAATAAACTCCTAATAGAGCCACAGTAGCCATGGCCTTTACCCCTCTAATAGACATGCAAGAGATCAGCCTCTGGCAGAACTGAAAGTTCTTTTAAAACGAGTGTAAGGATATTGCAACAGTTTCTTTGTGTTTCTCCTTTTTTTTTTAAGATTTATATTGTGAGTTACAGAACTTAAGCAGAGACGCATGTGTATGTTTCTTGGGCTGATAATTCCTTCAAGGTAAATTTCTGTCTGAATATCTATTTACAAGACCATCAGAATAATTATGTCTTAATGACAGTGACAGGAAATGCAGTTGGCTCAGGAGTGTAACTGCTGTGATGGCACTCAAGCTGAATGTTTGCTCTGCTCCCTTCTCTGGAGAACTTGGGGAAAGGGATGCATCTGCTAGGTGAGCCATTAAATATATCAGATAAATAGAGACTTTATCAAGAGGTGGCTGCTGTGTCATCCTCTCTCCCGGTGCATCGAGTAGTGCATCAAACAAGTAGTATTTAATTCACTGGGACAATGAAGAGGAAGCAGTTTTCACAGGTAGGAGTTTCCACTTCCGCTGAAACTTTGTACACCACCTTGCATCCCATTTGTTTTGCTTCTGAATATCATCCTAATACAAGAGCAAAGTAGTATTTCTTCCTTCTTACGGCATGTGAACATGGAACAGAAGGCCAGAAAAACAGAATAAAGGGTCTGAAGTATCAGAAATTTTCAGTCCTACTTACCAGTGCTCATGTAGTTTGTAATCCAGAGAGGGCTGTTTACTTTCCTTTACAAGTTGTCAAAGTTGATTAAATTATTTTGGATGAGAATTTTCTCCCACTAGATTTTAATCAGTGAAATGATGGCATAAATGTTCTTTTCTATTGTTTGACATCATGGTCTGAAATAATAATCAATTGAAATGATAAGGATGGTTACCACTGACTAGTTTATTAGCATTATCAGTTTCACGGTAGCTGACCTTTTCCGTCCCCGCCTCACTTCTCTTCGTATGTCATGTTTCGTTTTGTCAGATTGATTTCCTTTTACCGTATCAGTTTGTATGTGTTAGATTTCAAATGCTAATCAGTCCTTACAGTTTCTCACAGTGTTTAAAAACTACTAACTGTATTTAAGAAAAAAAAAAGGACAGTTGTTTCTAATTGGAATATAAATATAAAAGTAGAACCAATTTTATTTTGAAATTCTAAACCTACATTTTAAAATGATATGATCAGTATTTAAAAAAAAACCTGTGTTTTTTGAAATCTCATTCATTGTGGAATTAAACTTACAAAAATCTGTGCCACCTTTTAAAACAATGATATTAACTTACTTGTCTTTAAAACTTGGTCTGATTCTTGTAGGACTTGATTTGCCAATAGTAATAGGAAAGCATGCTTGAGTGTACCCATACATTCACATCACAACTTCTGCGCAAGATTGCTGGCAGGGAAGGTTTCAGCACCTTTCTTTCTGACTCTGTAAATCTGCATCTGAGACTCTTTAATATGTTTTTTTTAATAAGAATGTAGGAATGTGAGTAGTCCCTGTTGAAGTTTCCATGGTTCCATAGTTGGGAGGCCTATGTATTTAAAATGAAGTAGAATTTATGCCCTGAAACACGGAACTTGGACCATGAACTGTTTACCTTCATGTATGATATTCACCTGTAACTTTTTTCCTCAATAATCAACTATTCACATCACTGAGACTGCACTAAGTTTGAATGACAAGGTTTTTTTTTCTTTTGTGATCTTATGAAGTTCTGCATGAGACGTTATGGTTTGCAAGAATAGATGCTGTTCTTAATTCTTGCTTCTTGTCTACCATAAAGGGAAAAGAACCTATTTTAAACTTCATTGCAAAATAAGTCCTAAGGGAGTGGGGCTTGGGCTTTGTCATAAAATCTACATGTTAATAGGTCAAAAGTCTCCTCCACTCTTTTGCTACACCAGTGTGGCTGGCATTTTCAATAGAACACATGTGGAGGAAAATAAGACACAATTACGAAGAAATTAACAGGTGAGAATGGGATATTGATTTGAACTGCAGTCAAACGTTTGGTTTTGTATCTTTCATCTAATTTGGAACAGTTTTTTTGTGGTGGACTCCTGAATCTTTCCCCACATAGGTTTACCATCTGACTTACTTTAATTTAAAGTAATCTTCATAGAACCACAGAATGGCAGAGTTTAGAGGGTTCCTCTGGAGGCCATCTGGTCCAATCCCCACTCCAGCAGTGACACTCAGGGCAGACTGACCAAGACCTTGAAATTAAGCAGTTATTAATGTAGTTGCTTTGTCTTAGGATCTACCAATAGCTGTTTGCCAGTGTAAGGTCAAAATTTCAGGCTGTCTAGCTCATTCAAAACTATGGGAATGCAAGATCTTCAATTAGGTTTGCTGTATTGAATGGGTAAGCATGAAAGTATTATGCCCAAAAGTCCTAAAGGTTGAGGTACAAAGGACCTAAGTGCCCTTATAGCTGCTTAAAGTTATAATTTATAGTGTTCAAATTCATTTAAGATATATATATATAGTTTTGCCATCCAATACTGATGATGAAATTCTATTGAGCTGATTGGATGTTGGGTCTGGACATGTTTAAGTGTATTTTGATGACACACTCATCTGTAAGGTGTCCTGCCTTCAATTTGCTCTGTCAGTCTGTCAGAGGGACATTCTCTAAACGTGTGTTACTGGAGCCTGTGCTTGGAACATGCCAGCAATATTGACTCTTTTCTCAACAATCCACTGGCTTGAGTGTTCTATGAATAGAGCTCAGGCATTCTCCAAATTATTTTTCCTGCAATTATTCCAGTAAGTTTTGTAATGAAACACTTTGTTCTGAGGCAGCTTTGGCCATGAGTGTTGCTCGGTTTTCCCCTTTCCTTTTTCCGTAAGAAAAGCTTGAAATCCAGTGAAGTCACTGTGGAATTACCCTGGAACCCTTTACTAAACACTTTCTCTATTATTCAGGTTCCTGTTGCAGACCTACTGCTTCAGTCTTTTGTTTTGACAGGATGAAACTGCGCTAAGTGATATAACTGATCCTCCACTTGTGTGGAAGAAATGGGAAGCAAAAATGAAGATTTTCAGATTATAGAAGGACAGAACAAAGGGTGTTTCTAGTGTTTGGAAGATGTATTTCTGTATTTGATATAATAATGCACAGATATAAAGAGATTAAGGAGAACATTTAGTGATATTTAGTGATATTTTATTATATATTCTTCATATAACTTATCGCTAAAGACAAATTGATTTTTCTTTTTAAAAAGTAACAAGCTTCTTCAGCAATACTGTAGAGTACTTACTGCCTCTAAAAACTTCCTTCACACTATCTTGGTACAATATTGTAAGTTCATGAACAAGAATAGATCTTGTATAATAACATTTTCATTGTAACGTCATACCAGTTGAGCAATAATAAGAATTGAATTATTAATTTAACTAAACGTCACTAATCAACCTTTTGCAGCCTTCTGTACATGAAGATTGCTCTGAAAAATTTTCTTCTTGACTATGTCATGTTTTCCCATACAGATATAAAATACTTTTGTCAAACATTCATCAGTCTAATCTTCCCCTTAACACATTCTTTTTTAAGAAATGAATTTAAATTTAGGACTTCATTTCAGCTAGGTGAGATGTTTTATACTCACATTGAAGAAGTTTGCTCAAAGGAAAGGGATTATGAGGGTTTTACTGTGAATTTTTCCCATTTATTTTTGTGTGGTAATGTGTAGAGAGCTGGGGGTTTTAAAAGTGAAAAAGTAATTCTTCTAGTTAAAAAAGAATATGAAAAAATTAATCATAATGTTATCCGGCTATTGATTTTAATATATACAACAGGCTGTTTTCATTTACACTGTTATTTTTATGTATTACTTTTTAATTGTATAAATAAACATGAAAGTAACCCTGGCCTTCTGAACTTTGTTGGACAGTCTCCTACAGAAAGGCTTTTGTTTGACCTTAGTGTTTGTGACTTAATTATCTTTTTTTTTTTTCTCATTACTGTGGTTACAAAGAGCTGTCACTCTGAAACTTCCGTGGTTTACTTTTTAAGAAGTCGTGTTTTAGTTTACTCTTACAGATTTCACCTTAAAACCTTATTTTTTATCCTTTTCCTACTTCTCTCTATTATCTGTGCATAATAAACTGTCTGATTTTGTTCTTCTTCTCCAGAAAGTTTCCTTTTGGAAATACACGTATTTCATCAGCGTAACCTTGTCCCACTTCCTCCCCATGTGCGTCTTCAAATTGAAGCTCATTTAGGTGCTACTGTGCATTTTAGAAGCATATACTCCCTATGTGCCAGCAAGCAAACAAAGGATCCTTTAGTACTTTTCATTCATGTGCAAACTACACAAATCATCAAATTGAAGGGAAAAATAGAGAACATTAAATTACATGTCATTATTTTATCTTGTCACATCAACCCTCAGCAATTTACAAGGCTTAGGATATTTGGGACCACAATGGGGCTAATTAATGGGCAGCATGCTTGCTTACTTTAGAATCTCTAAGTCTCTTGTAGGTGACAAAATAAAATCTAATTATTTTGATATTTTATTAAGTGGTTTGTCAGCCACAATGTAATTACTTCTTCTGAAAAAAAGTGATCTGAAAATTATGGATGTCAGGAAACTAGAGCCTGTGGATGATATTTTCATAAGAACAACAACTGCAAGGTAAGTCTTCAGGAAAGAGATGAAATAGTATTGAGACACTACAGCAAATTATGTTTTTCCTACTGTGTACAATTATACATAATTAGATCTGTCCCCCTCCACCCCCCCTTTTTTTTTTTTATTGTGCTGTCTAAAAAATTAATTCTATCTATCTAGATACTCAATGACCTTGTAAATAAGATAGCAAGATCAACTTAGTCTGAAGAAATAATTAGTAACAATTTAACAGAAATTGTTCAGCTCAGGCTAAATCAATAGTAATGGAGATGAATAAATGGTAGAAACCTTAAGTAATTACAAATCCTTTAAATTATTCTTGAATTAGAAAACAGAAGAAAAGAACAGATTTAATTACTTGCTTTACTGATGCATGAAGAGAACTTTCTTAATTCTCTCTTTGTACTTTCTTTTCTAGAATATCTTTCTTTAGGCAGCTAGTATTCAGTTTCCTGTACCTTACGCAGTTCACTTAGTTAAGCTAGATATACTAAATTAGGAACTCTGTTTTTTCCCTATGCTGAGTTACAAATATCAGTGGGAAGAAGCAGACTTCTTAACTAACTCAACTAACTTCTTAGCTACACTGATTTCAGACTGCTTATTCTTGACACACTTCATATTTTTAGTAGAACTCTAAGGAGTAAAGACCAAGGTGTTTTTCATATTTTCTGTGCAGTAGAGAGGAACTTCTGAGAAACACTAAATGTACCTTTAATTAATGGGAATGGACCAATATGTTTAGATAGTACGTGTAATGAAAAAAAAAAAATTCTAGTAGTATGTTGAGGTTTTTTTAAGCTCCTACACCATACAAAGTTCTTTGATGTATGAATATATTGTCCAGATGGTTCTTTTTGCATCATTGTTTTTAATTTTAGCTATGGTAGTATTTTCTTATGGTCTGTAGAGATGTATTACATTGTCTTTAAAAGATCTGTTATCTTCACAGTGCTTTTCCATATTTCTAAACTATACTGGCTCACAAGAATTATTATCTTGACTCATAAGAAAATAAATCTTCGAAGGGCAAAGGGATGTCAAGGCTGACCGTAGATGTGTTCATAGCTAAATTAAAATCAAGCAGAAAAAATTGAAGAGCAGTTAATGATACTCTTTGGATCTCTGTAGAAATGTAAAGGTCAGAGGAGCTTAACTTAAGGAGCTCTGTTGACATTTGGGGATTTCTCAAAGCCTAGCACTGATATTTTGGTTTTCTTGACCATGTGAAGCAGCAATAGAAAGATTCTATACTAAAGTATTTGCTAATTGACCCAAATGCTTTCTTGGTATAAACTATTCATAGATATTACTAATTTTCAGTCAGAATCTATTGACTGCAGTGAAAGAACTAAAAGGCAATTTTTTCAGTGTTTTGGATGTATAGACCAATGACAGAATGACTCACCTTTAAAACAAATAGGTGACTTAATTTTCATAGGATCATAGAATGGCTTGAATTGGAAGGTTCCAACCTTGTTTTATGGGCAGGGTTTCCAATTGCTAGATCAGGTAGCCCACTGCCCCATGCAACCTGGCCTTGAATGTATCAAGGGATGGGGCATCCACTGCTTCTCTGGGCAGCCTGTGCCAGTGCCTCACCACTATTTGAGTAAATAATTAACTCCTAACATCTAACCTAAATCTCCCCTCTTTTACTTTAAAGCCATTCTCTCTATAACTATCAGAATCAGGCTTTGTAGAAAAGTCAGTCTCCCTCTTTCTTATAAGCTCACTTCAGGTAGTGAAATGCTGCAACAAGGCCTTCCCAGAGCCTTCTCCAGGCTGAACAAGCCCAGTTCCTTGACCTTTCACCACAGGAGAGGTGCTCCAGCCCTCTGATCATCTTTGTGGCCTCCCTCTGGACCTACTCCAACAGCTCTACATACTTCTTGTGCTGCAGGCCCCAGGCCTGGATACAGTACTCCAGGAGGAGCATCATGAGGGCATTCTCTCTGCACTAAGGTGCACCTGGAACAGAATGCAGTGCTTTGATTACTACATTTTGCATGCGGCCGGGTGGATATATGCGTGCTCAACTGAGTGGATAATCCCCTTTCATGTTAGATATGTTAAAAACTCATCTGAAGCATTTTCTTTAATATCTTCTAATTGACAGTTAAATGAGAAATGGGAAGGTGACTAGAAAGCAATTTAATGCTTTTGAAGAAATTAAGATGACTTCTTTCTTGATTTGATAATGTATAGGAGCACACAAGTCTTAAGACAGTCAAGGTCAATCTAAACTAGCAGTGCTGATGTGCTGAATGTCCTAAATAATCTCAGCTTCTCCACTCCCTCCCNTTTTAATTTCTTCCTTTAAACAGAACAATAAAAGAGCAGAACCCAGAAGTTCCACTGCCAGCATGTGGCAATGTATATCCGTGAACATTTCAAAAAACTCCACTAAATACATTTATTTGTTTTTTAATACAAAGAGGTAGATAAGCAGAGGGATGGAAATCACGTGGCTCACAGAAACTAGTGTTGATTTGATGCAGAAGCAAAGTTTGGAATTCAAGATTTGTTGAAAAATGCAGTAATTCTCATTCCAAATTTTTTCAAGAGAGATCATACAACAGTGCAAGCCCCATGAAAAGAGTATATGATGTGTTTAGTGAGGACACACAGTCCTCTATAGGTTAACAAATAGTAATGTCATATGATATTTGGAAAACAATAGTGGAAAGTCATCATCTTAATTTTGGATCCATTAGGGTAACATCAGTGATTTGCAAGGCTTATAACAAAGTTTTGAAGAAAATAATAAGAAAAGCTATGGAGCCAAATGGACAATAAAATAAAATGTAGTATGCCAAGTTAACTGTGTCTTTTCTAAGAAAATCAGTTCTCTTTTCCAAAATAAATGTGATAGATATACAATAAACTCTTGAAAGTATTTACAGTAAGATTAAGTTATCATGAAGGACACTGAGATTAGCAGAAATGTGAGCACTGGGGTAAAGAGAAGATAGCAAAGCTTCTACTTAAAGAGGAAGGCTTGATTTTAGTAGGGTTATAAAAAAGATTCTCAATAACTGGTCTGGATCTGCTTTTGTTTTATATTTAAAATTGTGAGTACATTATACTAATAATATTTGTGAATGACAAAATTGATTGGTTTTATCAAGAAGACATATGAACTGTAATACAATAACTGATGACCTAAAGAACTGATATAATAAAGTAGAACTCAATTTGATATGAAGGACAGCTAGAAGCTAGAGATTAATAGGGATTTCTGCCATCAGAACTCACCAGCTGGAAGTAATAGTGAAGAACCTTAATGCATAAGGTGGTCACAGAATTAATATAACTCAGTAGTGTGATGAAATTATTAGAACGTCACGTGAAGTCTGGGAACATCAGGTGAGGTTTTCTGGTATCATGGAATCACAGAACGATTGAGGTTGAATACACCTCTAAAGGTCATCCAATCTAACCTCTGTTCTACTAAAGCAGGGCCAACTAGAGCCAGTTGCCTAGGGCCATATCCAATTGTCCCTTGGACATCTGCAAGAATGGAGATTCCACAACTGTAGTACAGAGTGCAGACTGGAAAGTATTGATGCAGAAAAACAATAATACTTTCCTTGAAATTTTATGTTTTATCACTGTATAAGAAATCTAAAATTACTGAAGAGTTAAAGTTATTAGAGGATGTCAAGCTGCCTTGTAAGAGAATTCAAAATGATTACCTTGCTTAGCCCTACAAAAACACAACAGATATTTATGCCTGCACGTCCTACTTATGGGGTAAGATAGAAGAAAGTAAGAGGGAAGTTAAACTAATTACTAATTTCAGCACTAGAATAAAAGGGATTGAGTTAACCTAAATGAATCTAGACTGGAAATCAGAATAAAGTTTGTAATTATGTGAAAAATGCATTTAGGAGTTTATTTTAAGGTAAAAAACAAGTGGTTGAAGGGAAGGCTTCATGGCACAACTGACCTATAGCCATCATACTTGTTCTTATTACTCAGCTGATACCTGTGTCCATTTCCAGGCTCATTTTTCAACCACTTCTCTGCCTGCATGGCATGCTTCATCTCTGTAGTTTTATGGTGAATTTATACAAATTTACTTCCACTGTTGTCTCTTTGTCTCTTCCCTCTAGTGCATGCCAGTGTTCAGCCTAAGAGTCAGTGCCCCTCTCCTAAGCTAACTGCAGTTATTTCATTGTCTCCATAGTCTTACCTGTATCTGAACCCCTTGATCAAATAGCCCAGCATCTGCCCTCCTTTTTTCTTTGGAACCACTCTATACTACCAGGGAACTCCTCTGTTTCTGTTTCATCCAGTATTTTGTCTCTTGTCTTGTTTATAATTGTTTCATTCTGTCTCTAGTCTACTTGACAAACATTTTCTCATGACATACTTGTTCATCTACAATGAAAATTGAGGGTTAGTGTTTTTCTTCTGCTGTATATCTTGGACTAACTAAGGGTAAAACTGAGGATATAGGGTGACGTACTCATTTTGTGTTCTGTTCCTGTTTTGGAAAGCTGTTAGTGTGGCAGGGCTGTATACCAGAAGTGAATCTTTTGGAGATGGCAGACCTACAGAACTGCCCTCAGGTGCATATTTTCTGAATGTCTGAGAACAAAAGAATAAACGAAGTCTCCATAAATTTCAGTCATGGAACTGTGTTGTTCTGCTTGCTCCCTCAGTCTAGGTACACATTTCTGTTCTTCAGACAAATTATTAGAGGAGGGGAGAGACTGTATAGGCAGCCTCCAAGTGTACAAAACTTCTCTGCTAGCCATGACATTCTGTCTGCTTGTTCCACAACTTAGAAAGTTCACTCTTTGTACTCCGAGATATCTGACAAGGATGGTAGCAGGGAATTCTGTTCTAGTACATGTCTGAAAGCATGTGAGTGACAGGCATAGAGATGTGGCCATCTGTAACGTCTGTCAGCTAACATCTCTTTTCTGTTCCATATTCTGATGTCATATGCAACTGGACTGTCACTGTGGTTTTACCAGTCACTGAAAGTGTTAATTTGTGTCATACATTTGGGTATTAGTAATGTGTGGAAATCCCAAGCACTGTAATACTAACCAAAATTGCAGCTGAAGTTTTCAGCACTCAGATCTGTTTCATAGAACGAATACAATCTGGACTGTATGACAGTATTCCATCTACATAAGTAGAGCTTCAAATCAGTGTTGTAATGATTGAGTTAGGAATTCAGGCATAGGTAATCAGCAGTGCACCAAGTGGCATCAGCCAAAACACTCTTTGCCTAATCTTCATCCTTTCTTATATCACAGTCAGACCACCAGAACTCATTTATGATGTTCAGTCTCTATCATTGTTTTTTGGATTCTTTGTCCTAGATGTTTTCATTCCAGCCTTACACAGCATGTTCTGTTCCCTGCACCGCTGCTAAGACTGCACGTTTGGATAGCTGTCCTGGCAAACGTTTATGTAACCAGTATACTTTGGCAGTGCTTCTCCAACTCCTGTGCTACCCCACTTTGTGCCTGTAACCTACCATCTTTTGGCCAGATAAGAAGAAAAAGGACACGCAGATTGGTCATATCTTGGGTAGCGTGCAGAGGGAATTTACTTCTTAAAGCACATACACTCCGTAATGTACATGTGTGATTCTCCTCCTGGACTCACCTAATTGATCAAATACAGTATGAGGTCGGTATAAAATGCATCATGATGCTAAGTCTGCTGTGTCTCATGCCTCCATTCCTAAGAACTTGCGCAATATACCCCTGAAATAAACATTACTGGAATAACTCTGTAGTCTTTAGGAGAAAGGGGCTAACAGAGACAGCAGCAAGAGCACAACTGACTGTTTTGACTGAAGTTCTTTCAAACAAATGCAGCTCCAGGAAGACATTCATTTCAGGCCAAACACGTCCGTGCACTCTTATCCCACTGGCCCAGAATTCCTTAAAGATAATTTTATACCACCACATTGCTGTCACTCCTTTGTAAAGTACATAGCTACAACATGGTAATTTGTTTTTCTGAACCAAATAAGAACAGCTCAATCAGTCTTTTTTCTCTTTATGTGTTTGGTTTTTTGGGGTTTTTTGTTGTTGTTGTTGTTGTTGTTTTCAGGTGGGGCAGGGAATATATTGAACACACGGAGCACTTTGCTAGAAGCACCAGAAGGACCATTCACCTATGAAGACCTGGAAAAAGAATCAGAAATCTCAAAGCAAGTCCTGAAAATAGAAAAATAGAAGAATGGTGTTGAAGCTTAGCATCTAAAATGTAATTGCAATAATGTTTTTGGATGTAAATGAATCGTAAAGTATAAAGAAAAATAAGTGCCTTTATAAACAAAATGAAATTTAAAAAAATCAATACTTTCTGAAGTAACGATTTTCATACTGGATGTATCTCTTGAAAATATCCATTCTGAAGTATAGTTTTATTACTTAGAGTGAAGTAACGAATTAGCACTGCCTATTTACTCTGAAAATAACTTCCACCTGTTGTAAAAATGTGTGGTACTGGCTGCACTCATGATAACCAACAAAAAGCAATTTAATTGGCAGTTACAAATTTTGTGTTAATAGTTACAATTTTCAAATATACTTGAGGATGCAGACATTAATTTGAAGTCAGCAATAGGCCTTCAACTTCTTTGAAAAAAAAAAAAAGACCCTTTTTATTTCCTGTTCTTTAGGCAGCGAACTCACCATCTCTGCTTCAAATTCTGGAATAAACAGCTTTTATCAGAAGTAGGTCAGAAGTAAACACGTCACTCACTAACTGTGTGTTTTATGAAAAACTGTATTAAATTATGAGTAAAGATAATTTCTCAAAAAGAGAAAACAAATTATGTAGCTATTTCCTCAATCTTTTTAATGTTTGTTTGACATTCTGAAACTCAGGATAATTTGTTTACATGAAATCAGAGTTTCACTACGAAGATTAATATTAACTTAGGCTAGCAGCAAGCAAAACTATTAATGTATCTTTTTGTAATGGGCACATCGGAGGGGCCTTACAAGCACTGAAAAACTGAAGGATTTTTTGCATGCCTTTGCTTTACTGAGAATATAATTTTAGTATATTTTAGTGTTCTAACATCACAATTGGAAAACAATGTAACTTTGCCTTATCGGAAATTGTGTTTATAGACAGATTTTTTGTGTGTTTTGTATAGAAGACCATCTAGTATTAATCTAATTGCGGGGATGAAAAATAAATGCCTAAAAATATCCAGTAATGAATTAAGCTTAAGTTATCTGATGATGCTTTTTGAAGACTACTTTACTGAGATTAGGATATTATTACAGTAAGATAGGTGAGTAGATCATATAACAAGAGCTTTTTAAAGTAGAAGAAATTTGACAATTTTCATAGCTGTCCAAGATGATTCATACATTCACTTTTATAATTGGTTCTGTATGTCTCTCTCATCTGCATGTTAACAAAGACTGTACATTTTCAAAAATGATGCATTTTAATGTACAGGCCAGCAAAATTGTTACAATAGCTTGTTTGGCTTTAATAGGTTGGTCTATACTTTTGCCATTTAGGATTTCAGGCAGTGATTTTAATCACCTTGGAAGATGTGGCCGCTGACAGCCCCTTACTTTGGTACTCAGTGATGTGTATGGAGCAGCGCCTGGTTCTCCAGCTGTCTGGGGCTCCTTCCAGGTGGCCGGAGGTGGGAGGCTGAGGATCAATGGCATGGGATGACAGAGCATGGAAGGACAGCATATGGAACAACCATTGCCTCGGGGATCACACATGTTGACCTTCTGGGCATGGTTGGATGTGTGTTTTGCAGGGGAAAGGATTAGGAAGAGATGTGTAGCTTGAACATGTATTTTGCAGACCAAAACCCACCAAAACAACACACAGATGAACAAAAGAAACTTAATGCCAATTATATAACTTCATAAGATCATTTTCCAAACAAGAAATAACCACAGAGAAGTTGTGCCCAGAGAAATTGCAGATGCCCCATCCCTGGAGAGCATCAAGGCCAGGTTGGATGGGGCCCTGGGCAACCTGATCCAGTGCCAGATTTGGTAGCTGGCAACTGTACTCACAGAAGAGGGGTTGGAACTAGAAGGTCTTTGAGGCCTTTTCCAACTCAAGCCATTCTGTGATTCTGTTTGCCTCAGCTCAGCCTATGGTGGTATGTTCCGTCAGAGAGTGCACTTCTATGCACTCACTAAAACTGCCCAGAACCACCTCACAGTTTCTGCATGCCCTATAACACAATCTCTCACCACAAAAATGTCTGTCCTAACTTTCTGCTCAGATCTGTTCCCTTCCTGGGACATGGACATCCCTGCTTACTAGTTTTTCTTCACATAGCAGATCCTCTGCTATCTTTCCTCCGAGTGCTGAAGAGGTAATGTTCTGTCATCTATTGATACTCCCTCTTCCAAGAAAGAAAAGCAACTACACCAGCTTGCTTTGGTATTTGTATGCCCCACCAGTGCCTTTTAATTCACCTTTGAATCCTATGAAAGACATTTTACAAGAGAGCTATTTTAATAGTCCATATCGTAGTTTTACTAATAAGTCCAAGAAAATTAGGAAATATCCTAATCCTATCCACTGAGACAGATTGCTGGCTATGGTGTTTGATCTAAAAGCAGTGTTAAATAAAGTCAGCATGCAAAGCAAAACAATGACAACTATTTTAAGAGATAGTAGAAAGGCTATGTACTACTTCAGCCTAGCTTAATTTCTTCTGTTTCATTCTGTTTTTCTCTCCAGAGTTAAACTTGAAAGAGCACCCTCCCAAAAAAGTGAGATAGGGCATGTTTAATTCAGTGTTATACAGGAAGTATCAGTGAAAACCAATAAATTTATAAGAGAAGGGTTCAAACATACTTTAAACAGGACAGCCTAATGCCAAGCTCAGAAGTGCATTTACATGCGCTACACAGAATGTGCCAAAGCTTGTCAAGAAGTTAACAGTTTAGTCACCTTTTCCGCAGTTAGGTTTATTCTGTTTTTTTTGTTTGTTTACTTGTTTTCTGGGTAAATTATGCTTTTGTTTTGAACATTCTAATTCTTTATTACTGAATACTTATTTAGAGAGGCTGAACCATACCATCCTTTTCAGAGAACAGTGTAAGAAAACAGGAAATCTTGCCTTTGACAGGGTCTACCTCAGGGAAACAGATGTTTAAAGCACAAGTTGCTCGTAATCATCGCACCAGTTGTATTCAGAAACAAATAAATAAAGCGCATGAAACATCCAGATATCCAGATCCTTTCTGTCATGGGTGCTCAACTGGCTTCAACTGTGATACTTCCTGTAATAAATCACAGCAACTGTCTTTGTTTTCAAGAATCATTGGGGACGAGATGAATAACTGCAGGCGGAACTTGTTCTAGCCCACGAGCTACTCTTACCACAGTTATCCTGTTGTTGCTCTGGCTGTGATGCATGACAGCCATGTATCCTGAATCAGTGTCACTCAGAGCAGGATTTTTCAGGGAAAGTGAGAGGTAAGTCATGATTAAGTTGTCAAAATTAAACTCTATGTTTTCTCCGTGGATGTGCCTTCTTTGGGATCCAAGAACGTGCGTGCTACTTGCGAGCCACAACTGCCTGTCCCGCCTGTAGTTAATCTCACTTTGATAGGACACATGAGTATTGCTGACAATGAAGCAAAGCTTTGGGGGGGTGGGAGAGATTAGCTTTTTACAAGCATTTTTCTACTTGTTTTTAGACTTTTTTGGTGACTGTTAACTGCACCTTGCTGCTCTTAAAATTATTAGGAGAAAATACACAAACAGTATACAAGGAATATTAAGTTCTGCAGTTATAAACAGTTATTTAACTGTTTAATCAGTCTTGGAATATGCTATGTAAAAATGCTTGGATTTCTTCATTTTTTAACTAATAGCTTCCTTAAAGATGAACTGTTGCTTTCCAGAACCCATTGCCACTTTTTGATAAAACCCCGGTTAGGTATCTGGATAAAAATGGCATGTAGGCACCACACACATGCCATGGTATTTCTCTTTTGGAAGAGAATCCTGTCTGTCTGGCATTATGCAGCCTTAAGAAATGTCTAAAATTCATGTCTGAGCAACTTTCAAAAACTCAGTATTCTTGAAGAAGCTAACTCCATGGATTTGAAATGAAGTCTCTGAAAAGAGACCAATAAAATCTAAACATCTCTGTCATCAGTCCAATCTTTTGTGTAGATTGTCTGATATTTAACATGGAAATAAGCCTTTTGTTCTAAGTATCCAAGCTTATCAAATTATTATTAAAGTGTGTGTTTGTCTAACTGCTTGTTTTCACAAATCACACTTTACTCTCTAAAAAATTTAATTGCTATCAGCCAATAGGTTCAAAATTTATTACAAGAGAGAGAAAAGGCACTTCATGGTAAATGATGGGGTATCATTTTGAATACGGGTAGTTTTTTCCAGCTACAATGAACCAGCTTAGCCTCTGACTTTATTTAAATTCATGGCAAATTGCTGAAAGATTGCCAGTTAGGCTTTTCTGTATAAAACCCTGCCTGATTTAAAGCTATCCAGCTTACTAGTATGTGTCTTTATAACCTACTATTTGAATCACAATAGATCCAGTCAAAAGCCCTAGGTGCACAGGCACTGCTATTAAAATATGGCTGCAGGAAAAACACTGAGCAGTACACCCTACTGGTGACACAGCACCGAGCATAGTTACATCAAGCAATGTCAGACTGCTACCAGCTCATTCAGGTATGATCCTTTATAAAACTCATTAAATTGCTGCCTGTTGTTTCAGTCTTTAATCGTAGTAAAAGAGAATTTGCAGCCTATGCTTTTCTACAAGAGTGATGAAGAGTGCTGCAGTGTGAGCTCCCCTGAGGAATTAACGAACGTCTTGAAACGACATTCCCTCCGAGGTCTCTTTGACAACTCACACTCTATCACCTACCAACAAGCGTAACAGAGGCATAGAAAGTGCTCTTTTGCATTTTGTAGCCCTGAAGAAGAAGCACAAGAGTTTAGGAAGTTTTTCTGAACTATTTGTTTTCCAGTCTTTTGTTGAACACTGGCATTTGGCAGCTGCAGTCAGAAGTTACGTGCTTCAGACAGCTGCAAAAACGAGTTCTTGTGAAGAAACTGAAGATAGCTATCCTAATGTCTGCCTTGGCTGAAGGAGGGCTAGGTGTGGTATCACAGTAACGATGTTCCAGTTAAATTTGAAACTAAAATGCTCAGAGTCAGAGGTGTCACAGCCAGACCGACCAACCAATGTGACAGCACCTGCCTTGAAATTCTCTGGTGAAAGACTCCAAAAAATCACATCCCAAATTTTAAAGACTGGATGCAATATTTTGTATGGGCATCAGGGTATAAAATAATTGATATTAGTTTACAAATTAAATAAGCTACTCATGTCAGCCACTGCCGAACTCAGGAGACACGTTCCTAGTGAAGTTCCCTGAAGTTCTGCTAGCACTCCTGCACGTGTCAGCAGCTCTCCAGCTAGGTTAAGAATGAGGCCACCGAAAGTCCACAAAATGTGATGCACACATTCAGAAAAGCCTACTACACCAACCAGGTTAAGCTGCTGCTCTCTTTAAAAAATGCAGGTTGTCAGTAACTCTGCTCAGTTTGTAAGTAAGATAACAAAAACATAAACAGATGGAGGTTTTGTACTTCAGAAACTTCAGACCGACAGCTTCCACCTGGCAGGACCCCATCCTCTAGTAGTCCAGGTGGCATCTGTGTCTGCTCCTGAAGCTACAGCCCCATCCAAAATATTGCAGACTTGACCAAGAAGGAAGTTCAAGCACGCAAAACTTTGTAGCATGCATGCTTTCTAGATCCAGCTTAGCATAGAACACAAAAGTCCTCCTTGAAAACACGGCTGGAGTGTGTGTTCGTCCTTTCCAGCTGAGGTGCATCAGTCACCTTCACAGACTGGGCTGTGCATGTTTTCTGGGTGCTTTCCTTCCAGATTGAATTCTGCAGCTTTTCCGTATGCTAGCACTCCTCAAGGAACTGAAAGTATAACCCTGACATGAGGACCCACCAACAACTGCCTGACTGTATTTTCAGACTTCTTTTTAGCTTTCTGTAGTACGAGTGTTTAGAAAAGAGACAGCAGGGATTTGCTGTCCAGTTATGCTGAAAACAAGAACAACCACAACGAAGCAATGTTTGCTTTCAGAGGGAGCACAGCTTGTGAGATGAGACTGAAGAATGTCCCCACCAGCGCCGCTGGGGCTGCGCCCAGAGCCGAGGCGGCCCCAGCGCAAGGCTCAGTCTCAGCGTAGGCCCGGGAAGAGCTCAGGCTCTGCCATCACACTGAAAACGCCCGCAGTTCTGTGGAACGGCGTTTATTTCACTGTGCTGCCTTCTGTATCTTTGCTTCAGCCCAAGTGTTGAGGATCTGAGCTGTTCGGCACACTAGACTGGAAAAGAGTTATCAGAGACGCTGTTCACACGTTGAAGTCATTCCAGGCGGCATCACTAGCCGACACCTGGCAGTGAACCGGGAGCACAGCGGAGGAGGTGGGAGCGTGCCCCGTTCTTACGGGGTAGGATGGCTGCCGTCGCGCCCCTCCCTCACGCCTCGGTGCCGCTCGGTGCCGGGCAGGTGAGCGAGCGGGACGGAGCCTGGCGGGGACCTTCACTGCCCCGGGAAGGTCCGCGAGAGCGGGAGGAGAGAGCGCTTTCCCCTCGCCCGGAGGACGGGGCGGAGCTCCCGAGCCAAGCCTCGACGCCCACCCGGGACGCGGGCCCCGCAGCGGCGGCACCAAGCAACGGGGGCGGGAGGGCACTGCCCGGGGCGGCGGAACCGGGCAGGGCCGAGGCGGTGACTCAGCGCCGCCCTCAGCTCATAAAAGGCGCGAGGCGGGCGGCAGGCTGGGGCAGCTGCGAGGTGGCGGTCGTGCTCGAGGTCGCTCAGCCAGACGGGACGGAACGACAGCTCGCCATGGGGGTGAAGCTGCGACTGCTGTGCGCCGCCGCGGCGCTGCTGAGCGCGGCCGTGCCAGGACAGCCCGGAGCGCGGGGCGCGCAGCTCCCTGCGGGCGACGGGGACGGATACGGGGTGAAGCTGTGCGGCCGGGAGTTCATCCGTGCCGTCATCTTCACTTGCGGCGGGTCCCGCTGGAAGCGGGTCTCCCTGCTGGCGATGGAGCCGGCGCCCTCGGCCGGTGAGCGCCCGGGAGCCGGGGGAGCTGCGGGGCGGGCGCGGGGCTCGTCCGTCCGCGAGGCGAAAACCGAGGGGGAACCCGGGGGGAGGGAAGCGCCGAGTTCCGGGGCTGGCGGGGGCTCAGCCGCTGCCCTGGGGGAGTTCCCCGAGGTGTCGGCGCTCCTCCGTGCCGGAGACGGACAGCGGAGTCCCCGCGCCGCGACGTGCAGGTTTTGGCAGCGCACGGCGCCGCGTGTCCGTGCTTAGCGGGAGGAGCGGAGCCCCGAGCTTGGCGTTGCGGGCTGCCATCCCGACGGGCGGAGCTCTGTCAGCGATCTACGGTGAAGTATCTCACGGGTAAAACGTTCCGCGCGATCGTGCTAAGTGGAAGGCGGTAAGGAGGGGTAAGCGTATTGTTTTGGGGTGAGTTCTCAAAAAAGTTGTGAAATGCGCTCATGTAACGGTAACTTCAGGTGCTGGCTCTCATTTGTACTGATGCTTCAGCATGTGAAAGGGACACCTTTAGGCAGATAAGAAGTCAGAATTATGGCTGAGACGTGCAATGAAAGGGCTGCTTTCTTCTTATTTAACTGTGCCATGAGTGAAGTAACGTTTTAGTTGCGCAGTAAATTAGTTCTTTTTTCTACCTTTTTAACAAGTTGAGTAGTAGCTAATAACTATAACAAACCACAGCCTCTAAAGTACATGAGAAGCTGCTGTTCTTTTGTGTGGCACCTTCTCCAGGCATCCTGCTGGGCTGGGAGCCTTTCTGCCCCGGTGGCTGCTGAGCAGCAGTAACTGTCTGACAAATTGAAGGGGCTACGACTACCGCCTTCTTTTTTTAATAGGTGTTCCATCTGCCATATGTCAGTTGTCCTTACTGAAGTAAATATAACATTTGCTGGATATTCTCGTGTTCTTTCAGACTTTTGAAACAAATAAGACCAAAGCGACAGCACTGAGACTACAAGGCAAAAACTTCTTTCGGGTTGTTTAACTTAGAACAAAATAAGCTGCTTCTCCTCGTATTAGCTGAGATAAGCAGTGCTGTTCACCTTGGCAGAAGTAAAGCCAGGAGAAACAGTGCATAGTGAATGGAAGTGGAGCTGGATCTATGGCAACAGCAGGGCCAGAGGGACCAAGTGTATTCTGAGATACTTCCCAAGGCCTGGAGCCTGTCAGCTGAAATAATAAAGACAAATGTCATCTGTAAGAAACAGCTGATATGAAATATTTGTGTATCAAATCCAATACTCAATCCTCCTTCCTCCATTTGTTCTTCACTTGATACCGGTTTGTGTAACTGTGCATGCGAAAGGAGTGGTCTGATCTAACTCACATGTCACAGCCTCGTGTGGCCTCTGGACACACCTCCTTGGAACTTTCTTTACAGAAGGATTGACAGACTTCTAGATGTAACAGTGCAGTTGTAATGGGATGTGTGTATCTCAGGGACTGCAGTTGTAATGGGATGTGTGTTTCTCCTGTCTTACAGGCAGCCTGGCCTTGAAAACAGGGGTTCCCCTAGAAGTGATCCATAAACTAATCACAAATGGAGTCTCTGCAGCGCAGCAGTTCTCCCAGATAAAAATGCTTTCCTTATTGTCCTGAATGGGCTTTTCCTTGCTGCTGTCTAGAGGTGTGCTTTCTGATAATCCTGCAGTCTTAACCTGAAGTCTTTTCTTTCAAACAGATCCTTCTCAAGCAGCAAGTAACAAACTGTTGGGACACTTCAAGCTGCAGTCAGTTCTGCGTCCTGAGGTGGAGCAGATGCAGAGAAGCAACCCGTTTCTTGGATGGGAGACACTGAAGGACTTGTATAGCTTAAATGACTATAATGAATACGAGCCTGTGGCAGATGACTTCAAAGAACTTCTTCGCCAGATAGAAGAGGCTGCTCAGAGGGACCGGGGAGGAGCAGGAAGTGCAGCCCCCATAGGACCCAGCAGTTACCCTTGGGCTACTTATCCCAGAAGAAAACGGGAGTCTCTGGGTTTGGCAGGAATGTGTTGCAAGTGGGGCTGTACGAAAGCTGAAATCAGTACTATATGCAGAGTTTAAAATCCTCTCTGCACTTGTGCATGAGATCTATGTTAGTCGCAGTGCTACTTGATTGAATACTGTGCAGAGGAAGAAAACTGTGTATTTTATTTCGTCTGTAAGTGCCAGTCTATTAATAACACCATTTTTCTTTAATAAATAAATAAATAAATAAAAATCCTCAAGTGTAACTGTAATGACTTAGTTTTGCTGCAGTAACTTTATATTTTTTTAAGAAGTCTTCACAATTCATCTTAATATCTAGCTGTTACTCTTATACTACAAATGTAATTATCTTTGTAACACTTCAGGAAAACCTTAAGTGTTTCATTAAAGTATAATTATATTAAGTATAATAGAGTTATACTTTCTGAGGGAAAGAACACCCAGGGATGTTCTTGAGATGAGATTCACAGTACAAAGCTGTACTACACTTTGCCTGTTGAAACTCCCCTAAACATAGACTCAGCTTGCTGATTATTTTGAATATAGATATATATATTTTCCCTTTCCTAACAATTGCAGAATTGTTTTATTCGATAACTTTCTAAAAAACTTACCACAGTAGAACACTTGCATTCTAAATATTTCTTCTTTTGAGAAGTGATCTTTGATCAAACAACTAGTTAATGAGATTTTTGCATTGCTTCTTTATCTCTTTTCCTAAGATATTATTCCAGCACCTAGGCATCTATCAATCATCTTTATTACTTTTAAACCATGTCAATTCTAGTCAGAGATGGTGCAGAATGAGCATTCACTATGAGCATTGCCCCCTAGCCCACATACACCATGAGCAGGTCTTCTTACATCTAGAATGAAACAAAGATGTAGTTCCTGTCTTACATTTGTTAGCTTACGCCTTGAATGGAGCAGCCTAAAGTTTAACTTCTTGGTTAAACATAACCCGGTGCTAAAACTATAAATAGCTAAAGATGAAAGCATGAAGCATCAGTATTGATCTGACATAAATAGGCATTGTCACAGGCATGAGTCAAGATGCATCATTGTGCATCACCTGGAGAAATGGTAAAATTCATGGTTTTATTTGGTTTCATAATAGTCCTGTTGTAGCCTTTAAAGGCTGTAGCAGGCCAGCTGTGGCACAGATATCAAATAAGTTGAATTAAGTTGAAGTTCAGTCTGTGTTTTACAGAAAGGAAATATCTGACTCTATGTATAGATTTGTATACTCAAAGATGTTGGTTGTCTGTCAATTTTAATGAAAATTGAGTCCTTAAAGACCTCCGCTTGTTTTCTCTGTGGGTAGGTCAAATTTTACAGTAGTTTCTTTACACTGTAGCTTTGGGTGACCATTGCACATCACTCAACTGCTGCAGCAGGTCTAACCATGTGGCGGGATGCAGCCTGCTGCTGATTTGCGGGCTCACTGTCCAAACGCAAAAACACTCACGCTTTCTTTAAGACCAGAAGCAAACTTGACACATAAAATGAGATGTCTGACTAGTTACACGAGGGAAGCAAAGATGTTTTGAAGCAGACAGCTCAAAATATAAAAATATTGAGTGAACATATTGATCCAAATGGCAAATATGAAGGCTTTGTACTACTGTACATATAGAGCAGCATAATTATGCACGCAGCTGCTCAAAGCAACACATTGTGTTTACCATCACAGTTGTTAAAAAATGCACACGTTTCTACAAGATACTGGCCTTTTTCTCTCCTCCGTTTCTCTCAGTTATCAATTAGCTATTGAGAAAAGCATTGTCTTAGCAACTCACTGCTTACAGAAATTGCAGTCCCACTGATGTGAACTTAACTCCAATGAAGTGGTCAATATTTGAGTAATCTATTAACGTGAGCCATCTTCCGAACAGCTGTTTGTAGTTTGTGAGTATAAAATGATACATTACCACACTGCCATATTAGCACAGCTATTTGCATCTGCAAGAGTTTATCCTAATGAGGGGGAGGTGCAGGATTGTTCTTTTTTTTTTTTTACTGTGCATAAAATATTGTGCAGGTCTGAGTATGAATTCTTTGAACAAATCTGCCCAAAGACGTACGGATAATACTTGGGTCAGTCTGAAAGTAATTCCTCCTATTTATTTTAATGGAAATGACAACAGATGCAAAGACTACAGTAACACTATTTGATAAAGCATGTTCTCAGCTACAAAATACAATTTTTCAACAGTCACCACCTTTATCTGATTTTCATGGATGAGCTGATTAAGACGCTCTTCATTTTATGATGCAAAATCTGTTCATAGCCATCCGGAACACGGCTTGTCTTCTGCATTGCTGTCATCACCGCTGAAATGCATCACCCACCACCTCACTGTGCTCACATCCACTGTTTGGTCTCCACAAACGCTCAGCAAGCGAAGACAAATGTCATTTGGTGCCATTTTTTCTCATGGAGAAATTCAGTGGTACGCCTTTGCCTCATACACATGTTCATGTCAGATGTCATTCTGTCAGACTGCCACTCTGTTGTCATCTGTCATACAGCAACAGAGTGTAATGGAATGTTGGTGGGAAGGTTCAGTCTCTGCTGCCATACCACCAACACCCACCTCTGATGTTGTGGGCCAACATAATAAAATAGGAGGCATTACTTCCGGAGCAGCCCTTGTACGTCACATGTCTGTGTCTATGTCTTTCTCTCAACATTGGGTTTTTGAAAGACTTTCTGAGACTACAGAAAAGTGTAGTAAGATGACACTTTCTGCCTCTGTACCTGAGCTGAAACCATCTCCAGTTACCATTCTTTAGTGGGATATTCAATATCAGCATGATGCATTTCCCTGAGTGATCCATTTGGTAAAAAACATTTCCCTACAACTGCACTTCTGGCTCTGCAGAAGTCGAACTCAGCACCAACCAGTCTTAGCATCAAAGGCCGTCACTGGAGTGCTTCTGTCTTTGATTTTACGCCTTTTGTCCCTGTGCCGAGAGGTGAAATCCCTGCTACACAGGGATGGTTCCCATGCACCAGCACAGCATGAGGGTGCAGTTCCCACTCATTCTTTCCCAATTGAGATGAGGCACAGTGCCAGGCCAACCTCAGCTCTCCTGTGCCATCTGTGCACCGCTCCTGAGACAGAAATTTCAGCAGTCAGGCCAGAACTCCTCTCCTAAAAATACGCAACAGCTTTTTGTCTATGACTTTTTTTCAGTAACATACAAAGGGACAGGTGTGTTCTGCCATGTGTGTAGGCTACTTTTCAGGGCTTCTTAAGGTTTGTAGCAGTACTGCTACACTTCCATTTAGAGGAGTGTTGGGTACTCCTCACTGTCAGATTTCCTGTGTTACTGACATTGATCTTATGTTTCTCACCATTGGTCTCTTGGATCTTTTCCACCCTCATCGAATAATGCCTTACAGAAAGAACTCTGTGCTGCCTACCTTAGAAAGCTCACCAGCTTTATATGACATGGGTGAAGGCTTATTCTTCTGCTGAACAACTGGAATAAATACACCAGCTCTTTGTTTCAATTTTAACCCACCTTCAATATTTGCAGGCTCATCCACCTGAGTAAGAGAAAGGTTCTCAGCTTTACTTCGGGAAACTTCCTGCATGGCACCTAGGAGTGTTTGGCAGACCATCTCAGCTGCTTGCCTTCACAGCTTCTGGCAGGTGTGGAGTGCAGATATGTTCAGAGGTACATTCATCCTGAAAAGGACTCTACACTTATTAGAGCCTCACCCTTCAGCATCCACACACCCTCTCTTCAAGGATTTGCAGTTATCCTGCAATTTTGTGGGAACCTGCCCCCCTTGTGTGGAAGCACACCTTCTGTTTTCTTGCTGGCCCTGTCAAACTTTCCTTCTGGCAAACAGTCTGTAATTCTAGCTTTGTCAGTCTCCCCTCCTTCCAGCCCCCCCCNAAAACAACAGAAAGATACATTAGAACCTAAAAATCATTATCACTAGAAGAGAAAATGCTAAAAAAAGTAGATGCCAATATGAGTAGAGCTCTGGACCTGCAATAATCTGTTAGAAGCTGAGGGAGCAGGCCTTCCTTAGTCTCAAAGAGACGGTTTCTCTTCTTCAGTAGTGTCTGCAGCAAGTTGTTACTCCCTGCACAATGTCAGATTTGCATGCTGCACTAACCAAATACCAAGGAGTCTCGGTTCCTCAGTGGTGTGGTATAGACTGACAGCAAACAAGGCATTGCTGAGCAATGGATGCAAAGATGCCATCTGAGAAAGTCAACACCAGTCAGCAGCTATCAACAAAAGTCAGCACAGAAATACCCGTGATGTTCATTCTGAGAAACAAGGGAATCAACAGAGATTACGGTCTGAGCTGCCCTCAACAGACATACTAGAGCGAACATACTAGGAAGCATTTGGAAAACTCACAGTGCTTGTAAATAGAGTACGGCTGCATAGCCTCCCTGAATAGAAAAGACTTGACATTGTGACGGAGGTGAGCAGAAAATATACAGAGACCAGTGACTAGCTGTAAGATGAAATAATATAGTATAAGATGGTTACATTTACTAATGTTTACTAATTCAGTACAGAATAAATAACTAATTTACGTAAGCAGGGTTGTGTGGTGGCCTTTGTACTTCAGTGGAGGAGCCAAAAAGCACAGCCACCTACTCTCTGTGATTACAGTGGTGCATGGCAAGAGGTCTCTCTGACCCTATCTCCATCTATGAGCTCTGCATTATATTTTCTCTCTCATCTCTTTAAGAGGGAGGGAGAGAGCAGCTAGGTAAGCACTTAGTGATCAGCCAAGTTCATCCTACACAACACTCCAGACTGAAGCCTCAGATTCATCTACATAGGTCACTCCAAAAATAGTTCCTCCTATTTATTTCCATGGAAACAACAACAAATTGCAGAATAACACTATTCAATAAAGCAAACACTACTTTTCAACAGTCACCGCCATTAGCAGATTCACATGGATTAGTTGGCTGATTGACACTCTTCATTTCAAGGTGTGACAGCAGTGAATGGCCATCCAGAATGTGACTTATCTTTCACGTCACTGTTGCCACTGCTGAAACACACCACCACCACCTCACTGTACTCACATCCACTGCTGGTCTCCATAAATGTTCTGCAAGCATAATGAATGTCAGTAGGTCCCATTTTCTCCACAGGGAAGAGTTCAATGACACCCCTTTTCTTCATATGCACTTCCATGTCAGACATTGTTTTGTCAAACTACCCCTCTGCTGCCGTCCGTCACAGTGCAACAACACGTAACGGGATATTGTTGGGAAAGTTCAACCTCTGCTGCCATACCACCAACATCTGCCTCTGACACTGTGGGCTAAGAAAAGACAATTTCAGAGCAGCCTGCATATATGAATCTGTGGGAATTCAAAGTGGACAAGAGAGCTTTCAGATGTCTGGAAAAAAAAAATTCCAACAACAAAGATAAGGTCTTTTTAAAAATTAGACAAAGAATTCCAGAATGGTCAGTCTGGCTGAAATTTAGAGCATAAAAGGAAATACAGCGAACATTCAAGTAAAAAAATATGCTGGTACCTAGAAGATGATGAAGAACAACAGTTATGGATTGGAGGAAAAAAAACAAAAATGTTCTAAATTTTGTAGTTAGGTAAGATGTTTAATATCATAGAATCAGAATTGTTTGTGTCGGAAGGGACCCTTAAAAGTAATGTAGTCCAACTCCCCTACAGTGAATGGGGACACCTACAGCAGGTTTTTCAGAGCCCTATACAGTCTGACCTTAAATGTCTCCAGAGACAGGACATCAACCAACGCTCTGGGCAACCTGTTCCAGTGCCTCACCATCCTCACCATAAAAGACTTCTTCCTTATATCCAATCTAAATCTACCCTCTTCAAGTTTGAAATAATTTCCCCTTGTCCTAACGGACCCTGCTAAAGATTCTGTCCCCTTCTTACCCCCTCTTAGACACTGAAAAATCTGCCATCAGGTCTCTCCAGAGATTTCTCCTCTGGAGACTGAACAGCCCCAGCTCTCTCAGCCTGTCCTTATAATAGAGGTGTTCCATCTCTTGGATCATTTTTGTGGCCCTTGTCTGGACACGCTCCAACAGGTCCGCATCTCTCCTGTACTGAGGACTCCAAATTTGGACACAGCAATCCAGGTGAGGTGTCACCAGCACAGAGTAGAGGTGCAGGATCACCTCCATTGACCTGCTGGCCATGCTTCTTTTGATGCAGCCCAGGATGCAGTTGGCTTTCCGGGCTGTGAGGGCACATTGCTGGCTCATATCCAGCTTGATATTCACTGGTATTCCCAAGTCCTTTTTGGCAGTGCTGTTCTCTATCCTTATATCCCCTGGCTTATACTGATAGTGGGAGTTACCACAACCCAGGTGCAAGATCTTGCACTTGGATTTGTTTTTGTGAGGTTCACCCTGGGCCCACTGCTTGAGCCTGTCTTGGTCTCAGGATGGCATTTTGTCCCTTGGGCTTGTCGACTGCACCACACAGCTTGGTGTCATCTGCAAACTTGCTGCACTCAGTCCCAGAGTCTTGGCAGCAAAAAATGTTATGTAGACTTACTTGATTATCTTTGCAAGTGATCCAGGGTAACATAAACTGAGCTGAACTGCTGATAAGAAAAACAGTCAGAATCTCAGTGTGGTATTGCAGCCATTTATAAAGGTGTGCTGACAAGGAGAAAAGACATACAAAAATGACATTAGATCATCCTCTTCTAAGTCTGTACTACCTGACATTTTCATTAATGGCTTGTAAGAAGGGAGCCAATAAAGATGCACAAAGAATTCAAGAAAAGATACAGAACCATTTACAGATAGCATTTAGAAGGAAGGGACTGGAATTATCTCAGGAGATAAAGAGTTCAGACTGGTCTTCAAACATTAAGAAAAGCATTTCCTACATTTAGAAATGATTGAAAGCATAAATACAAGCCATTTCTGCCTATAGAAAAGAGTCTGGTATTATGGATGATCTCAGAATGAGGTAACAGCACCATTTTATTGCAGAAACAGGCAAATGGGACACGTAAATGAGAATTTTATCTCTAAGTGACACAACTCCTCTGCATAACAAATAAGCAAGGATGTAGTACCATGTCCACTTCCGAACATCACATATTGGGAAAGAGGTAGTCTGCCAAACAGTAGCAAAATCAAAGATGAAGAAAATGTATGTTAATAGAGGAACAATGTAGAAACAGCTGTTGTTTTAAACAGAGAAAAGAAGATTGAGGCAAAAACATGCAGAGGTCCTCAGATATGTAAAGGCAGCAATAATGGCAAGATCTTACACAACATGGCACTAAAAGCGATGAAAGGTGTTTAAGAATCAGGATAAAGACTTAAGAGAATGGAAAATTAATAACTGAAACAGATTTCCTGTAGGAAATCCTTGTATTCCTGTATGGAATCCTTACTGATAGAATGTTCCTGCAGCATACTGAACAGCTATCAGGAATAACTTTGATATGGGTGGGAGAGAGGTCTGCAAAGAATTTACAAACAAACAAAAGAACAACCACCTCCACAAACCCTGATCTGTTCAGTGGTAACTTTGTAAGTATCAGAAAGCAATTAATTCCAGATACTTTCTTACAGAGTGGCTTGCGGTGTGATAAAACGAGTTGACTGTGATCATCTCCTTCAATTTCCCATTCCTAAGTCTAAAATACTCCATAAATTTGGAAAGGTGCTTATGTTAGTTCGATTAAATTGACATCTCATGAATTTGTTGTTCTTTCCCTATGGAAAATCTCCTCAGATTTCTCAAATTTGCCAAAATTTTCCCCCTTGTCGCCCCATTTAGGGTTTCAGTTATCAGTGGGATTCCAAGCTGTTTGGTCCTTAATGGAGGAGTTGTTTAGCCCTGGGAAAGCATTACAAGAAATGAGTGAGTTAAGCCCTCACTCCAACCTGCACTGCAGCCATAGCACGCTGCTGAGGGCTCATGGAGAATTCCCCTGCATACACTTGATTGTCACATCCACGGCATTGCACAGGCAGATCCCATGCAGCAGGAGATCTGTATAGGACAAGGCCACAACAGCAAGCACCAAAGTGCTTGGCTCTCCTCTATTCCCCCCCCTCCTTTATTTTTTATTTATTTATTTTTTTTTTTAAGTCCTGACTCAGAGTCAGTGTCACCTCAAAGGTAGCTCAAACACTTCATTGAATAAGACGCCTGCATGTGTTGGAAGCGGTAACTGAACTAGGATAATTATTTCCACCATTACATAGTATCTTAATTATATATCTGATGGTGTATTTATATGTATATTTTGCATTTTGTTTTTTACATTTTGAGAAATGCAATAGCAAAACAAAATCAACACAAATCAACCAAACAAAAACCCACTCCCTTCCCCCCTAAAAAAAAAAAACCAACAAAAAATCCATTTGCATCAATTCTGTTCAAAGTGGCGATAATCTTAATGGATCTAAGAAAATCAAAATTAGAGGAAATCTTATGATAAAGTAACAAAACCACATGTTCATTTCTGTATTTGCACCCAGGTTTGCCTGCATTAGGAATTTCAAAGAACTGCTCCATGGTTAACAGGTAGTCTGTCAGTGCCTCTCTGCAAATACTGACAGTAAAGGGAAGTGCTTCTTCATCCCCAAATGACCAACTTCATATTAAGCTAGTTAAGTTGATCTTAACTTGAGGAAGCACCCAAAGTCAGCCTTTATTTTGGGACAAAAGAGTTCCTTATAAGAAGGGTAAACACTACATATAGCTACCCCGGGATCGGCACAAAGTTGTATACGCTCCATTTCACCCCTTTAAAACAGAGTAGTCTTCTTCACCAGCAACTTAGACACCAAAAAAAATAGTTGTAGGCATTGTACAAAAGAAAACCTTGGCAGGCACGTGCCATTCATTGCGTTCAGTTATTTTATTTTTACTAACCAAACTCAAAAGAAATGCACAGTTAAGTTTCAGTTATTAATACACAATTTTCTAGAAAATATCCCCCTTCATGTTCTCTCCAACAAGCCATGTGTCTGAATATTTGCAGTCCAACTACAAGTAACAAGAGTTTTCTTCTCCATTCCCCCAAAGGGACTTTTTCTACTTTAATATAAAGTATTGTAAACCTCTTATTTAAAAAGCAAAATTCAGGAAAAAAACACCTTTTAAGATTGCTGTCTGGCATTGAACAATTTTAAGCAGTTTCTTTTGGTGTAGTCATTCTCACATTTCTCAGTCAGGATAGGTCTCTAAGAATTTTAGATTTAAGGCAGACAATACACAGTTCAGAAATACATTAGCACATTTGTAATGATACGGCATTTTCAGTAGACATTATCAGTTTTTTGTAAATCATTGTGCATTTCAGAAGGCTTCTTCACTGTTTAACAACAGCCTTTTCCAACAGTCCTCCTGTTCTTCTGTGCTTCCACTCCCGCTCTCAGAGTCTATCCTCCAGCTTTATGTGCTCATACATTCCTGAAAAGTTTGCTTTCTTTACACAAGAGTAACATTTCTTTATACCTCATGCAGTAACGTCTTTTCTCAAACATTTCAATACAGCTGGGCATATCTCAAGCAAACACAACAATTAAAGACTCGGTTTCTAAAACTAATTAAAATAATTTAACATCTTTTTAATAGTTTTGTCTGTATGTATAGCGGTAATCATCTCAACAATGGAAGCTTTTACTCAATAATAGGACTTGACAAAGTTTGGGTTTCTTTTCTTGAAAATCCATTCCTCCTCTGGCTTATTACATGACTGTTGCAAGGTTGTGGTGCATATTTAAAAATGGATTCTGAAGCCTAGGCGAACCAATATTATATTGTATTAGACAATACTCGTTTGCAGAGACTTTTTTTTTTAAGATACATTGTGCACTTGCAGGAAAATTCTTTCACTTAAAATAAGTGCAAAGCTGTAGTTAGTATTTTAATTCTACGTCGTAGCAGCAGTCATGTATACATAAAACAGCATTTTTCCTACAATAAATCACAGCATTATGGGTAGCATAGTGACTACACTAAAGTGTGACAAATGCAATGCCAACTGAAAGAAGTTTCAAAAACAAAAAAATGATTCTGTTAATAAAAATATATAAAAATACGGCATTCTACAAATCTACCATAGATTTGCTCTTGAAATGCAGTTTTTGTGGGGGGTTGTGTGTTTTTTTTAATTTCATTTTATACTACATGTGCCATTTGCAAATTCAACAAATCATTGCATTTACATCCTTTACAGCTTTTTGAGAAAACCATGATTCTGTATGCTCCAAGACCCCAACACTGACACTGCAGGTGATCACACACATCCCCTGAGTCCTAAACACTACTTGGTCCTTTTCATCCAGCTAAGAATACTCATCCTGAATGATCAAGCCCTTTGCACAGACCGACTTGGTACAACGGACTACATATGCTCTTGACCAACAGCACAGAATTATACTGCAGTGTAAAGATATGGCTTTCTCTAAAAATTATAAAGTATTAAAGTAAAAAGTCCACAAAACACTTAAAAAATTATCCTTGAGTTCCACACTATATGTAAGCAATCAAACAGACTATGTAATCAATCATATGGTAGTAAAACAAGCAAAAGACTTTTTATTCACTTGAAAAAATAGCAGACTGGAAGATCTCCTCATTGCATTACACAAACTTCCCTGAGATTTTTACATAAATTATGTTTAGTCTACTATATACTGGAAACCAGTCAGCTACCAAGTGCCACACACTGCGAATTTTACATAGTTCCTGTATACGTTACCCCAGCTAAAATGCTGCTTTGATGCTTTAAAGCTTTATCTTCTTTTGCTACAAAAAAACATGTACACACAACTGAGAGTACAAATGCAAAAGTGTTCCTTGACCAAACCTTCTAAATCATCCTGAAAGTACAGAAACAGAGAAAACACATATATAGGAGCACTCTAAAGTTCTCTGCTGCTTAAGAACTGCTTGCAAAATCAGTTCAAAGGTTCTGTGAAAGAGTTTCATAGGAAGAAAACCCAACAAAATTTTTATTAAATGCAAGTGGCAGAAAGAAGGCTGACGCTGCCCTCCCTACTTAGCAATCTCGCATATTATAAAATCAAAACTTTGAATGAGCAATTGTGGGAAAGAAAGATCATATTGGTACAAAACATTGCTATACTGGCACTACGCTACACTGAGCAAAAAATTTCTACTTTTTAATTAAAGTTACTTAAGCTTCTGAGTAGATGGATGTAATTAATCATCAATCTTAATGAGGCCTCAGAGCGAAGTAATCCCTCTGTTCCACAAATTCACTGCCACAAATTTTAAAAATGAACACTTCACTTCAAATACATGTGTGGATTTTAACGGTTTGCGAGCTTGTGTAGCCTTAACTGAACCTCAGCAAAAGTTCAAGAACAACAAGCATTGTACTTTACAAGCAAGATCTAAGAATATGTAAAAATAACCAGATCATTTGAATTTAAATAAACAAAATCTGAAACATTTACTGCTTTAAGATACAAGATTATTCCCAAGTTTCATGCTTGGAGGCAAAACAAAATAGTTGCCTTGTCCATAAATTTGTCAGATTTACTTCAGAAATGGAATTACACATAGTAACCTGTTCAGGTAACTTTGTCCTCCTTCCAGTTCTCAGTAACTGGGATCATGTTCTTGCCTATAACTAAACGTGAAGCAACTGCACTTATACTTCCCTCCTTCCAAATGGTCACAGGCTGGATCTTAAAACGGAAAAAAAAAAAAAGGAGATTTTTAAAATAAATTGGCCCAAAGTCAACTCAATGTGGTAGTGACTGGCCATATCATATACTGAGCCATAAACCTTCTTTTTAGGGTACTGGAAGGAACATACAAGATCATGATCATAAAGTGAGGAATTGAAGGGCATTTTCTGTATTTTTAATTCTGTTTTTAGAAAGTTTGCAATTTACATGTACACTGAGGATGGCATAAAAAATACAAGATGGAAAGAGTAGAAGAGCAACATTTAAAAGCAGTATGTTTGTTTTTTCATATTCAGAAGCAAACTGAAGACAGTCTTCCATGAAATGTCTTCAATTCTACTTGCTATCGCTGTATCCCCAAACATGTAAAGGGAATCTAACACTTACAGGAAAAGAAGAATAAGAAAACTTTGTTAACATTTTCTTTTCCATTTTAAATTACAATTCTCACACAAGTAAGTTATCTGGCTGTTCAAATTACAAATAATTCACTTCCTTTCCCTTCCCCTAGAAATACTTGCAGTATATCACATGGCCTATGTTTCTTTGCATATGCTGCTGACTGATCATTGATTCAGACAGGCACATTAAAAGTTGCTGGATTACATAACCAATTCCATTTTGTTATACAGAGAAGCCACTTCTGCAACAACAATGAAAAGTTATAAAAGCATGTTAACAAAACCAACCCCTTGTGCAACACACAAAGCAGGGTGCCCAATCACTCACTATATACTCACAGTGAAAAGACTACTTTTCTATGCATCTCCATTTCAACAAGGAAATACAGTCTTATCGTTTCATAATCTCACCATATTTTGTCACCTTTTTTGCATTGCCACGTAAGGCAAATAATGGCATTGTAGACTGACCATATATTACATTATTTCATTTAGAAAAATAATTTTTTCCCTATTGAGAATTTCAGCATGTTCTCATAGTAACAAATATATCCTGATAAAGAAAACCAGCAGGATTCCACAGTTTGCAGATTAATATAAGATATTTGCCATGCAGATTTTACTCCCAGCAAAGACAGATGCACATGTGCACATATGTCAATTATACACAGCAGACCAAGTACATTTTGTTCTGCATCCTAAAATATCCTCTTAAGGAGGGACAGTTTCCTCATCCACCCATGTTGTCCCTTATTTGATCCACTCGCTGAGCAAGATCCCTAAAGGTGGGCCGCTGGGCAACATTATTGTTCCAACATTCTTTCATGATAGCATAAATCTGGAGGAGAAACAAAGAAAATAAATATTATGTAAATACATACTACAGACAGTTAAGTGCAAAGACTATCCAACTTAACTGCATTCTTCCATGCAATAGTGACACAACAGTATCACAAGATTTTAGTAATAGTCATCAATTTCCTTGCTTAAGGACAGCAAAAAGCCTTTATGGACATTTTCTTTCTTTTAGTTAGTATGGAAATTGACTGAACTATTTTTCAAAGCTTGTAAGAAACTTAGATTATGTTGCTAAGTTTTTATTTTCTTGCCAGCTCTTACTTTTCCAAAAGCTGAAAAAATGCTTAAAATAACAAATTTTAAACAAAGCTTTACAAATCTGACCAAAAAAAGATTTACAGAGACAGTAATTAAGCTTCCCTGCAAGTTTAACATACATTTCTTCAGACTCTTATATTAAATTATTCATTATTCTTCAAATCTAATCAGATGACACAAATGCAAACTGAACCAAATAATATTAAAAATAGAGCAAAATTATTTTTTGAAAATGTGTACTCTGAAAGGCGCTTAGCCATGCTTCTCTTTCCTCAAACATGCACCTGATATCCAATTACAGAACAGTAGTACTATGACATTCTCTTCATTTGTACTCTTCTAATTTAATCCAGGTCGTAAACAGCTTCTCATACTTCCAAAAATTTCTCGAGTTTTGCTTAACAAATATGTGAAAAGCTCCCAAGACAAATGTAGCTTTCAGTTCCTCACTTTTCGGCATTTTTCAGAAATTCTCGCATTGACCTGAGTCTAAAGCAGCCTGTAAGCTACAAACACCTAGAAGGTTTCAAGATTTCTGGCCTTTTAGGATCAAAATGGGAAGAGCGTAGCTTCTAACAGAAGAGAGGCATTACCATCTTGCTTTGTTGGCTGAAGAAACGTCAGACAACGGAACTTAGGGTTTCAATAAAACAGATGTAGTACAATCATATTTATAGGACATTCAGAGTATTTATGAAAACTCAAAGCTTTGTTATTCAACAACTGTTGTACTCATATGTACACGTCCAGTGGCTCCCCTGCCCCATCTGTATCATTCGTTTTCTCCTCTGCTAGACCACTTGACCTTGGTCTCTCCTGTCTGCAGTTTTGTAGGAATTATTTCAGCAATTATTGACAAGCGTGTCCCATCATAAAGAGATACAAGTATCTATCCAGACTAGAAGTTAAAGGAAAAAAAATTAGTGTATCTATTTTAGTTACATTCTTTCCTTACTGACTTACTTAGCCAGCTCTATCAATTTGACTCAAGCTGAAGTGCTCCTCAAAAGAACAGTAAAAGGCTTAGAAATAGTAAGGAAATAATTTTTACAACACCTAGAGTATTAGCAAATTAAAAAACTTGGATTAACATACACTCTCAAGATGGTTTTAGAGTCATATACCAGATCTACAAAAAGCATGAACATAAATCCAAAGGCCATGAACAGATAAAATCCAATTCATATACTTTACTGCACGCACAATCTGCAGGTAGCTCCTGTCCAAGAATGCTTGATGATTAATAATACACATGATAAACATACGTAAGTATTCCTATGCTTGAGGAAAGAAGAGCAAGAGAGGGAAATAATGAAGTTTTTTTTTTAAGTATCAGAATTAAATATGACTAATTGAACCCTAGGTAGATACTAAGGTTTCTCTCCTAAATATTAAACACATCAGGAAATTTACAGTACACAATTTTGAGCAAGAATGTTTATATGAGTCCTTTATGGAACAAATTCCATACACTAAACTTTGCTGTCTTATTAAATTTACATTTTTTAAATGGAAGCCTGAGTGCTCCAGTATAATAGTCATAATAACCCTATTTCACATATTCAGAAAGACTACATTTTAGGCTCCTGAGTGAGTATAATCTAAAGTATCATAAAAACAAATGTGATTATACCCATCATGTAACTGATAAAATAACAGCACAACAATTCAGGCTGTATAAATTCTTCAGTAATCCACACAGAAGGAAACGTGAGGTTTGCATTTACCATATACTCACCCTTACTGTGCACCTTTAAGACTACAGTAATATATTACTATAATAATACTTCACCTCATCAGGGCATCCATCTGGTCTTGGCAGTCGTCCATTGTTCTTCAAAAGCTCTATCAAATGAAATACAATCATCTGCCCTTGTTTATCGTTGCCAATCATGCGCATGAATTCCTGAAACAGGAGGCCAAGTATCATAAATAAGATTTGAAAGGGAAAAAAATATGCTGCAAAATCATTACCAGGGGAAAACTCTTTATAAGACAAACCTCAGAAATTCTATAAATAGTAAATACTATATAGCAAAGATAAAATTATAAATGACAATTTCTGATAATATATCAACAATCACCATTCATTCAGGGGAAGCGGGGGGAACTAAGATTATACATACATGATTTAAAGTTAAAATCTTATTTTAAAATATTAACCATAATCTGATGATTATCCACTTTTAAAAGGTCAAATTTCACTGCTAATTCTAGAGATCCCTGAAATGTTAAAATCTGGATGCTTTGAAAAATTCCTGTCAAGAAAAAGCAGATAACATTACAAAATGTTATACATAAAAATGTTGTTACATATAATAGCATTATGAAATCCAAAAAAAAAAAGATGAACTGGATTAATCAGTTATTAGAGGCCAGAAATCATAGCATAATTAAACTCAGCTAAAAATAAACAAATAAGTCCTGGTAGCCAAAAATCAACATAACCCTGAAAGTAGACAAAAAAAATCTCTCAGACTGCCGGAGATCAAAAGTAAATGAGAAAATACTATTAACCGAAAATAATTTCGGAGCATATCATAAAGGGATTGTTTTTCTTCCAATGCAACATAAGTGCCTTTAATGGTGATAATACAAAGATGTGAAGTAACTGCTGGTAGAATGTGCAAATGCCAAAAGTCAGTGATACAAGTAACAGTTACAATGATGACATGCTGATTTGTCAAGTTGATAAAAATAAATTTTTCTTGGCACATACCGAGAGCAGCCTGGCTCTGATCATGAAATCATGAACCCAGAAAATGTTGATTTACTCAAAGTATATCCTATGACTTACTACATTACTTCCCATTTCACAGTCCTTTTGAACAACTCCACATATCTGCAGTGTTTGGTATCAGACAAGGAGAGCTGTCCCTGCTTTGGGAATTTTTCCTCCACTGCACACAGCAGTACAGATTAAGGTTTGAGCTGCTGGAAAGGAGCTCTGCAGAGAAGGACCTGGGTGTTCTGGTGGACAGCAGGCTGCCCATGAGTCAAGAAAGTGCCCTTGTATCCAAGAAGGCCAATGATATCCTGGCATGCATTAAAAAGTATTGTCAGCAGGTCGAGGGAGGTAAACCCCCTACGCCTAGTCTGCCCTGGTGAGGATACACTTAAAGTACTGTTCCAGTTCTGGGATCCTCAGTTCAAGAGGGAAGAGGAACTTTTAGACAGAGTCCAGTGGAGAACCACAAAGATTATTAAGGGCTGGGAGCATCTCCCTTATGAGGAAAGGCTGAGAGACATGGGACTGTTAGGCTGGAGAATAGAAGACTGAGGGGGAATCTTATCAATGCTTGTAAATATTTAATAGGAAGGAGTTAAGTGAATGGGGCCAGGCTCTTTTCAGTGGTGCCCAGTGACAGCACAAGGAGCACAAACTGGAACCCAGGAAGTTCTACCTGAACATGAGAAAAAACTACTGAGAGAGTGACAGAACAGGCTACCTGGAGAGGTTGTGGAGTCTCCTTCTCCAGAAGAAATGAAAACCCACCAGGATTCTTTCCTGTGTAATCTACTCTGGTCAATCTGCTTTAGCAAGGGGGTTGAACTAGGTGATCTCCTGATCATCTCTGTGATTCTGGGGTTCTGTGACTCCTTGAAAGCTTTTGTAATTGCATAAAATTACTAAGTTCGACTGATGTTGATGTAGAGGCCTGTCAAGTACTTTTTGCCTACAGTCATTATTTACCTCTCAGAACTACATTTGCCAGGACTGAGACACTGGTGAGCGGTGAGGACAGCTCTAGTAAACATTTGAGTTACCTTTCCTCTGTAATGCCTGCAGAGCAATTCTAGGTAAAAGTAACGTTATGAACTTCATTTCCAACTGGAGAACTGTTCTGCAGTAAACAAGTAGTATTTTCCTTCATTTGGTGTGTGTCTTCAAAGACACTAGTCAACAGTCAGCAAGAAAAAAACTCCCTTTCCTTTCTTGGGTTTTGCTAAAATAACAAAGTAACTTTAAGAGTTACCTCATTTAAATCAACTTAATGTTTAAGCATTTGTTTGGCTTGGCCTTAGATTTGAAGTGGTATTAAAAATACTTGTAATATTACAATGGAACAGTTGCATCTGGGATCTCTCTATAAAGAATGAGAAAGACAAGTCCCTAATTAGATACTTTCAAATCTTTTCCTAACAGCTGGAAGTTACAGAGCAGATTAAATCTGCACAGACTATTTTTCCAGGCAGCCTTTGCTTTTTACACCTAGATGCTAATGTTTCTCAGCATGCTGCTGATTCCAATCGGATGCTGTCTCAAACATCAAGATATGCTCCAGAAAAGGCTCAGTAAATATCAACCTATCTAGATACAGGAAAAATCCATAAACTTTTTTAATAAACAAATAAAAATCTCTGGGAAAAAATATTTAAGTACTTACAGCTGGTGGGCTTTTGCTCTTTTCAATGTAAGTGAAGAGTTCATACAAGACCACACCAAAACTCCACACATCTGAAGCCACAGAAAATTTGCTCTCTGTCAGAGACTCTGGAGCATACCTGCAACACATGATAAAAATAATATCATTCTGCGTCACTTGCATCTTTCCAGTTTTGAAGATATTTCTTTGAATAGGACTCTTAGTACTCTTAAAGTACCTTTTGTTCATAGGCATTACCTCCATTAGTAAAAGTGAACAAGTATACTGATAATAGTGGTTAACTGGTACGGAAGAGCTGATATTTTTCCTGCGTCTAGTGAGCGAGTGTAAACAAGATTTTGACATGGTAAGGACTGGAAATAGAAACAATTATAACCAATAAGTATCTTTCCACCACTTTCAGTAAGCTTTGAATTGTGTCCCATGCATTTGTGGGCTTAATTTTTTCAGATCAATAACATCTACTGTTAATGCTATTTTATATTATTTTATTTATCCCTTAAGGATTACATTTTAAGGTCACCTATGGCAGCTAAATACACTAAAATCACAAGTATGAAATGGCATTATGAATATACAGAAGTACATACCCCAAATGCAGCTGTATTAGGTTTACCTGACAAGTTTTTGGTAGCAAGAGGCTGCAAGGCCCAGCAGCTGCCCCATGGCAGATCAGAGCCAAATCCAACAAGAACCTGCCACTGCTAGAGCTGAGCTATGAGCAATGCTGAATGTGCCTCTGGGAGAGTAGATTTACTGGAAAAACTGCTGCACAACAGCAGCTGGGTGAGGGGAATGAAAAAAGTGTGAGAGAAGCAGCCCTGCAGAACACAAAGTGCAGAAGGATGGCAGGTGCTCCAGGCATAGAGCAGAAGTTCCAGGCTGCTCAGGATCAGCCCATGGTAGAGTAGGCTGTCCCCCTGCAGCCCATGAACACCATGCAGAGCAGATATCCACATGCAGCAATGGAAGAGCTGATGGTGTAGCACTGGATGTGACTAAAGAAGGCTGAAGCCCATGGAGAGCCCCTGAAAAAGCAGCCTCAGGCCATTGCTACAGCCCATGGAGAGGTGGGGCAAGAGGGCTGGGGGAGCTGCCACCTGTGGGGACCTGAGCTAGAACAGCCCAATCCTACAGGATGTGCCCCATGGTTCATTTACCTCAACATTCAGCCTAATACTTTATCTTTGCTAGCTGGTCTGTGCGATTTAACTCCACTTGGCCAACAGATGGCCAATAGATCTCAGCTAGAAGATACATATTTGTGTTTAAGGGTCCAAAACTTAAAGGAGCCCACTCCCCAGTAAACTTTCTAGATTTCTTTGATCTCTGAATACATTCCCTGTGGCATTGTTTAAATAGTTAATTATGATTTTTTTCAGGGTTTTTTTTTTTTTTTTGTGAAAATATGCATAAAGTTAGGAATTCTCAACGCTGTTTTGTAAAAGCAAGTATCATGCATGTGACTTTCACAATGCTTTAAAAACAGACTTGGAAATTGCATTTCATAATTCCACGATATGCAAAACAGCTGTCTGAAACCACAAAGCTGAAAACATGTCATGATTTCATATTACTGAGAGAAGACTTACCAAAATATAGGGCTTTCACCAGGTTCTTTCACTTTGTAGTACTCCTTATCTTGTGGCAAGACTTTTGTCAATCCAAAATCTCCAATTTTAACTCTGTTCTCATTCTCCACTAAGATATTTCTTGTTGCTAAATCCCGGTGAACATATCTTTTTGTACCCAGATACTCCATGCCCTAAGCATAAGGTTCACAAACACAATAGAGAAGAAAATTATTTTAAGTGGCTGCACTATCTCTAAAGGGATGAATCAAGCTCAAAGTTAAAACCAAAGAGAATGTACCAAAATCAGAGTACTTGAATATTTCTTTCTCTATTAAGTTAATCTTTCCAAATGCAGGGACTCTCCTTAACTGAAGAAAGCTAGACAGAAACCTTTCTCAGCGAAGTGTTTTATGATTATGTAGCTAGATGGCTGTTACAGCTCCTTTCCATACCCAAGTGCAGTTTGCCAGCACTAGGCAAAAATAAAAGAAGTCTGGGCTAAGCTACACAATGCAGGGCAGATGAGAAGCCTGTCCTTTCATTAGCCATTTGAATTAACCTTCTTTCCAGACATTTTTCACATCTGCTTTCCTAATTGCCTTATCAAACTTTATCTTACAAGTCCTTGAATGTGACAGCTATTCTCTGGCTGTATTCATATTTGTAAATCTTCTTTCTCCTTTGTATTGACCATTATCCTCTTTCACAGCTCTCCTTTTACCGTATCTTGTGTAATGGCAACACATGGAAACGATGATCTGAAGTTGTCATATTTTGCTGCTGTTATTGATCCCTTCTTACCAATACATACTGTTTTTGCAATTAATTGAATGCAAAAGCCAGTGTGTGAAGATACACTCAAGCTAAGGTATTACAGCATTAAAAAAATTCTTGCTTACACAGCAATAATTGGTGAACAGAAGCTGACAACATGATACTAAGAGATTCTTGATTCTCATACGTGAAAGGAAATAACAAGCAGGCTGTCAGTTTCAGTTTCATAAAGAAGCATGGCACTCCAACATAACAGAAAAAGCAGTAAATGATGCTCTAGAATGCTAAATTCAAACATCTGGGACATCGACATTATATTTTTAATACCAAAAGATCTCTTTTCCCTTTTTGTTTTAAGTGAGAAACCTCTGAAAAAGTGCAAATTGGAAGTCTAACCTTCCTCTCAGTCTCTTGCTACCTCCCTGTACCATTAGATGGCAACACTGTATATTCAGAACATCCCACTTCAAAACTGTTTAAAACTGACCTCTTTCCCATTACCTAGTTACCAGTTGCTATCCTGAAAAATACTAGTATTAAATACCATACTGAAAATAGTCAAGCTTCTCTGATACTAGTGACTTTCCTGTTACAGTAACCATTTTCCAGCCTCAGAGACATATTTACTTAATCATGCAAATTTTGAGTGGAAATCATAATCCTCTGGCATTACACTAACAATGGAGTCAAGTTCAATGACACTGTTCAAAAGTTTTCACCTTCACTATTCAAATGCTAGCTGTGGGGCCCTCCAACAAGGATACATGAAATACTTTAAGCATTATGAGATGGAAAAACAAAATCATTCCCAGCTCTTCGCAGCAAGAATTAAGAAAATGTAGTGTCAAAAGAGGAAAAAAGAACAGCCTCAAAATCAGAGAAGCGTTGGGAATCTCATTTTGTTATTTGCTAAACTTTTTTTTTTTTTTTTTTTTTTTTTTTTTTAATTTGACCTTAGAATTCTATTGCTTGCCACCAGAAAAGCAGCACTAGTGACACGAGCTGCATCAGATTATAGCTGCAATGATTCGCGCCTACAGAAATGTCACAATTAGCAAATGCCATCCCTAAAAACACTGCTTTTCACAGAGAAACAAGTCAGGACACTTATCCCAGTTCCCAGTAAGGAACCAAATACACCGCAAGCAAGCACACTTATATTAATCTTTTAGTATGGTAATGTCTTCATTTCTCTCTCACATACTTGAAGTAAGGCGGCAGCAAAGGGAAAAACACTTTCAGCTAAAAAACTAACAAGCAAAACAAACAAAAAAGACTAACAGAAATGCACAGGAGGCAGAAGAGACTTCAGATGCTGAAAGAACAAATCACAAGAGAAACAGAAAAGGAAAGGGAAAGAGGTGATAAGCTAAAAGAAAAGCATTTCGATCTCATTTTAGTAATATTAAGTACTCACTATGTTTTTAATATATAGTAATAAATCTTAACTGAGTGCTTTTGTCAGATTTAAATAGTCCGCTTGGAAAACACTTATCTTAAAACAGGATTCCAAACTAAGCACAGTGCCACTAGCCCCTGGAGATTTTATCCAAAGGGAAATTAAACATTAGCTCCCATGAGGAAAAAAAATCAAGCTGTTTCAAAGCAAAATAATACAATAGAAATACTTAGTGCAATCAAAATAACCTCTGCTTTACAGGTAGCACAGTAACAGTAAGGCAAAGCAAAATACACACACTAATTCTTAGGTTTGCTTCCCTTAAAAATCAACAAGAGATGCTTCTTTATCTATATGTTCTACACATGGCCTTCTAGTACTTAAACGGAGATTGTAAGCAAGAGGAAAATCATCTTTTCAAGTGGGTAGATAGTGGTAGGACACAGGAGAACAGTTTTGAACTAAAAGAGGAAAGATTTAGATTTGACGCCAGGGAAATTTTTCACTGAGAGGGTAGTGAAGTGTTGGCAGTCTGTCCAGAAAAGCTGTGGATGCACCATCCCTAGAGGTGTTCCAAGGCCAGGATGGGGCCCTGGGCAGCCTGATCTAGTTGCTGATTCAGTGGTTGGCAACCCTGCAGGGGGGTTGGAACAAGATCATCTTTGAGGTCCCTTCCAGCTAAAGTCATTCTATATTCTATGTGGACTTCCCACATTCTGATAGAGTTTGCCCATGCTTGATTACATGAAAGCACAAGTTTTCCCACATAATTATCTGCAAAACGCAGATTCTAGCTTCCTTCCTCCTAGCTGGCACTTAGTACTTAGAAAGAAGTCACTCAATCTGTTGTTTTGGTGTTACATCGGCAGCCTGCATACCTGCAGTATTTCAACGTTTCTCTCGTACGTGTGCATGCATGTATACACACACATTTTTCTTTGTACCTTCTGGCATTAACTCCTTCCCAGATTTTCCTTCCATACTTCTACTGCCTGTAAAATCCACCTTTCAATCCTCCGATTAGATGTCTCTGTCTCAGAGGCCATGATCCTAAGAAACATTGCCATTACGGTTCCATCAGGCTTTCCATAAAACCTGAAGGTTTGCAAATGCTTTCACAGTTTCTTCTGGAAGGGAACAGGGCAGACATCTTCTGACCCTTAACAGTTTGCTGAGATGGCCCCAGAGTAAAACAAGTAAGTGTCTGCTGTCTTTGTGCATTGAAAAATTTGTTTATTCTATTAAAGATCTGCTTTCACCTTTACCCTAATATTGTGCTGAGTGTTGGACTTTTCCACATCTTCACTTGAAGGAAGTTGTTTACAGTGACTTACCAGCACTGGTGACAATAGTTATTTTTGTTGCAGAAATAATTGTAAGAATATTTCTTATGATGAGAGAAGGACTTCTAGTTTTGGACCCAGCCACCAAAAGATTTTTTGAACCCTCTTTCAATGGGTGGTCACATGTTCAATACCTCCTCTTTGTGAGAAGCCTGACACTTGCCACAGACCAGAAAACATTTTCTGCTTTCCAGCTCTTTTGCAGACTACTTGCCCATCAGGGAGGCTTTGCTGGAGACAATTCACCTGACCTTACTTCCATGAAAACATCAACAGCTAAGATCAGCTGCTAAAGGTGTGTCACGGGGTTACCTGGACCAGTCTATGCCCGTGACAGGGACAGTGGGCCCAAGGGCCCCCTTCCCAGCCTCCCCCCCCAAAGAGGAAGGGGAAGGGAAAAGGAAAGGAAAGAAAACAAACAGACCTCTAGGGAGGTAAACTTATTTTACTAACTATAATATAATATAATACAATCTAATTGAGATGGATAA
>JACDJE010000366.1:0-76374 GCA_016647715.1 Pavo muticus
GGTGTTGAAGTGGAGGCTGTGGTTAGGGTAGACGTTGGTGCAGTTGTAGTCTGAGGTGGAGAAGTGGTCTCCTGAGCAGTGGTTAGAGTAGGTGCTGAGGTGGTTGTAGGAGATGGGCTTGTTCCAGGAGAAGAGGTGGACGTAAGTGGGGAAGTGTTTGGCGATGATGTTGTCTCTGCAGGAGTGCTTGTGGCCGTTGGAGAAGAAGATGCACCAGTTGGGCTTGAAGTGACTGCAGTGGTCGTATGTTCTGCTTTACTTGATGTTTCTGACATTGAAAAGAAAGTTGTAGTTGTTTCAACAGCAGTAGACTGCGGAGGGGAAGAGCTAGCAGTTGTAGTTTGGGATGATGATGATGACGTGGCGTGAATAGCAGTGGAGGATGTTTCTACAGGCTTGGATGTGAAGGCAGTACTTGTGTTGAGGAGTGCTGTAGTTGTGAGGGTAGAAGTAGATGTTGTTGGTACTGACGAGGTGGGTGGAGATGTCGTCCCAGGTGGAGAAGTGGTCTGCTGAGCAGTGGTTGCGGGAAGAGGTGATGTGGTAGTGCCTGGTGTGCTTGTCTCAGATGCAGAGGTGCTGGAATGTGATGTGAAGATGGTGGTGGAAGGTGTGCTGGCTGTATTAGTACTTGTTAGCAGAGCAGAAGTGGCTGTGCTAGCGGTGCTGGATGTAGCAGCAGTGGACGTTTCAGCAGCCTGTGTGGAGATTTCTGCTATTGTTGAGGGAGCTGTGGTTGTTGTCAAGAGTGCTGTAGTTTCTTTTGGAGTGAAAGAGCTGGTAATTGTTGTTTCAGGAGCAGATGTTGCTGGGACAGCCGTTGTTTTTTTTTGTGTTGTTGCTGTACTGCTTGATTCTGTTTGAAAAATATGAATGGCTAAGTTATTGCATTGAAGTTACTCAAAATTGTGGGGATCTTAATTGTGTTACTTCATCCCATTAAGCACTTTGTTTTGTTTTATTTTATGCTCTGCTTGTTTCTGATTAGCAGAATATTTGTTTTCTTGTATGGAGCTGTTGGTTCTGCTTTCGTTTCCAGAGCACCCGAGCTTATCCTCCAGCCTCCTTAAGCTTCTTGGCTATAATCCAGCCCCAAACTAGAGACTTCACTGTCACAGTAAGTTGCTCTGCTACGCAGTCTAATTATTGCTACTTCTTTTCTTGTCTGAGCGCAAATCAAACCATCGCTCTTTTCTCCTTGTGCAAAATGTATGCCCTGTCCTCTCTTAATTTTTTTGTCTTTGTCATTATTTTTCTTAGTTTTAAATTCATTCAAACTTGGCTCTAGCATTTTTCATCATGAGAGGGCTCAAGAGGCTGTAGAATATTAAAAATTGTGAGTATGGTTACAATAAGGCTTAAAATAAACGAACAAGGAACCTTGAATGTTCATGGGAGGCGTCAATGAAGCTACATTCCGTTATTAGACGGGTGCAGATTGTATAAGCATTAGGAACATCTTTGTTGCTAAAGTGCTTGATACTAGGATATTTATTTATTTATTTATTTATTGAATCATAGAGTCACCAGTGTTGGAAAAGACCTCCATGGTCATCTAGTCCAACCATCCATCATACAGTTTGTTTGTTTGCTGAGCAGCTCCTGGCAGAAAGTTGCAATGTTCCAGAGAGTTGCACCAAACTAGTACACTAGTCAGCGAATTGGAAGCACGATATATTGGTCTAAGAATAATTGGACGAGTTAATAATCTAGCTGTACCGTTGCATACACTGAAATATTGAAATGGAATTGCACGCTTATAGAACTACGGATGTTACCCATCCTTCCACTGGAGCACTATTCACAAGGAATTCGCCAGAACATCCAGATCTCATCACGAGTGCTGTAATACATCATGGATTTTCTGGTCCCAGTCAGAAATTTGTAGGGCACTAGAACACTAGTTTTAATGCTTTAAATCCAAGCTGAAGTTTTATGCTATCCAATGGGAAAAGGAGAATATTTTCATCTCAACTGGCACAATGCTACCCCTTTAAATTCTGGCTTTGGGCTGAAATCCTTTCGCAGATTTTTATACATGAGCTAAGATGAAAATAACCAAGAGGCTACTGGGAAAAGTCAAAAGTAATGCAATTTTCATACATGTGGTTTCTTTGGAGCTTGCGTCATTTAAAGCAATGTGCAGTTCCCGTTGTTCCTCTCTGCTTCAGAATCAAAAGTCTTAATTCTCTTTATCATTAAACAAATATTAATTAGGACATTGGTTGAGTGAGCAAAGGGATTTTATATATTTTTACAAATTTATTTGCGACTTATTCTCCATTCACTTCTGCTGAATATCTTTGCTTGGACGGCTCTGAAAGTCATCGGCATTTAAAGTCCTAAATGTCTCAGTTGTTTTAGAAAAAGATTTATACTCATTTGAGTAGTCACTCAAGCCACAGAGCTTCTTTTCTTTACAGAAATCAAACAGCTCAAACTGGAATTAAAAAAAAAACCTTGACTTTTTAATGGTTGAATGCCTTCAGAATTTTAAATCCATGGCTATTGGCAAAGCTAATTCTCATTTCAGTGACCTGGGAATTCCAGAGCCTCAGACCTTACTCCATTTTGTTGCCGCTGAAAATTTCATTCTTTATTTTCAGGTGCCCCTTTATCTCCACTTTTACGGAAAAAAAAATCTGAAAACAGCATTTTCAATTTATTTCTAGCTTTGATTATTTTCTAGAAACATGCTCTGGAGAATTTTTCCCTCTTTCTGTGAATTAAAAAGTGAGGATTGTACATAACAGTTAAAGGAAGCATTAACATCTTACTTGTTCTTTAATAATACATAAGGAATTAACTCTGGTTTCCTAGAACCAGAAATAACAATCTGCTCTGAAATTTGCTCAATAAAATTAGATCAGTACCTCTCCATTTATATTCTTCACCAATGGTGGATAATCATGTACTCCTATCCATTCTTTTCTACTTCTAACTGATGAAAAGCTGCATGCTAAATGATGACAAGGCAGCGAGCACAATAAGCATGCCACTTAGAAAATTGTATGGCAAAGGTTTTTTCCCTTGCTCTGTATTTCTGAATAAACTGACAGTATTGCTTAAGTACTTACACAGACACAAGTGCAGCATTTTATCCTTGGTTACAGTTTTTAGTGGTAGTAATTTCATTTTAAAGTACGTAGACCTCTACAGTAATCATTGAGAAAGTTTTTCAGTCAGAGTAGCACATAACTAAACATACCTGAAAAGCAGCAAAGTGCAAGGATAAGGTATATAAGCCTATACCAAAATAAATTTGTTGTCCAATCCATCTTTTTTAGGCTGTGGTTCCACCAGATGAGTCCAATCCCTTCAGTATCTGCGCTGCTCTTAGTAAGGTAGAAATAGCTCTCGCAAGGAAGGGAAGAAGATGAGTCTGATGGTCAAGGTGCGATGTTCTTAAACTTAAGCACCTTGCATAATGCCAGTGCTTGTTGAGGGTTTGATGAGTGACACACCTGCTTGTACCTTACAGCCCAAGGATTTTAAAATTAGAATGTGGTACTTCCCCTCTATGTAAGGCAAATAAGAAGCTCGCTGTTTGAAAAGGTCAGCGTGCATTAATCTGAGCATGAAATAATCAGGAATGGATACTCGTTTACACCCTTAAGAAGGCCACAATCACGCATTCATCTTTCAGATATTTAAGTTCAGGGTGGATACGCAACAGAAAGGAAGACTTTCAATTGGTAGTTTTGCTGAGCTCTGTGTTTCAGTAGTACAACTTCTGTTATGGATAAGAAAATATCTCTTGGTGGTGTTTTGTGAACAGCTGTGTACTAACCAGCTTGATTGCTAAGAAAAACCCCATCAGCCTCATCCTTCCTAGCTGAATCGTATGGATTCTTTGGGGCCAAGATTATTTCTCACTGCTGTAATCAAGAAAACAACTCTATGTAGCCTCAGTCATCCCCTGAAATATCTCCCCTTGCATCTGAATGAGAGGATAGACAAAAGGATTCCGAAGAACACATGGAAGGGATGCATGAATGTAGACAGACGAATAAAGGGGCAAAATTCAGCAGATTTTTGTGATGCTATTGTTAGATAACTGGACGGTTTAGTTTAAGGAAGACAGACTGCCATGTGCATGAATAGAGAAAATAATTTAAAAGCTTTTAACTATTTTGGGCCATCGAAAGTATTGAATGAGTTTGACATAAGTTTTGTGCCTGATGATTTCTTGATCGTGTCTATGAAGGGCATGAAAGTCTACAGGTGTAATTTACACCACAGACTTTGTTTGTCTTGGAGTTCCTTCATCACTTAATTTCCATCCTTGTTCACTTTTTCTATTTCCTTTTGCTCACCATTCTTCCAAAACTGAAATTTCTTCTCCAAGATGGGCACAGAAATAGCTGGTCATGGTCTGTATTTTCCATTAGATTCTAGTGAACAGTTCTCATTTATACTGTGTTTTGACCAGGGGAAGGGCGAACAACCTTTTCATGCCTTCTTCCTGGTAGACAGCCTTCGTTATTAACTCAGTTTTAGGTGTAGAGTGTCAATTTGCCAACAGCAATGCAGATCAGGGGGGAAATTTTCAACTAGCCATTCCTATAGAAAGATGGATGTTTGGTCTGGAAAGTCTCTAGCATACAATTAGAGTTTAACACGTGCTTTGTAAGTATTAATAGTGTGTTTTATTAGACTGAAAAAATCATGTTAAATTTTCTCTGTTGTACAAATTGCTGGATACAATTCTGCCTTGAATATCCATGGTTGTCTTTTTTTTGTAAATATTTGAGATAATTTACATTAAAAATGCCCTTTTTTATGGATAAAGAAGTAATAAAGACTGGTTAATACGTTTATGACAAAACTAAAGTAAATTCAGTTGTCCTACTTGAATAACTAAATAGTTATTGCTCACATAAATATTATATCTCTGTAAAATGCAGTTTCCATTTGTTTACGTGATAAAAAGACACTCTTAATTCCTTGGTGTGGACAGGTTGTATAACATATAAAGATCAGCAGTTCCTCCCAAAGTTTCTGAAATGACGGTAACTACAATATGTCATGGTCCAAGGGACTGACGTGTGTGTTCTGCATTGTGCAAGCAGTTAGGTAAGCTGAACTCCTGTCCTTGACCTTTCCCTCAAGTGTTAGTAAGGGAGAAACGATGTGTGATTCACAACTCGCTTCTGCTTGATAGCTGTCTTTAGTATGAGTTTTCTTTTGTTTTATCTGTACGCATAAAATCATTCTAAAAAATGGAAGAAAAAAAGGTGCTCCCTGTATTCTAGAGAGCTGGAGAGAAAGAGAGAGGCAGTATGAAAGAGCATGGTGAAAAATAAAATTGAAGCAAACCAGCTTTGCAACTCATTCTGAAAACATATACAAAGATAGGTGTAGATGTGGTATTTAGGGTCATGGTTAGTGGGCAATATTGGTGGTAGGCAGATGGTTGTACTGAATGATCTTACAGATCTTTCCAACCTTAATGATTCTACGTGGTATTTAGGATTTAGGCTCATGGTTAGTGGGCAATATTGGTGGCAAGTGGATAGTTGGACTGGATGATCTTAAAGGTCTTTCCAACCTTTATGATTCTATATATATAAGCCCTGCTTGCACTCTAAGTATAAATACCCAGAGGAGTCTGCTAATTGTTTCAGTTTTCAGCATCAAAATCCTACATGGGAGAGCAATGGAGAGACAAATGCTAACAGGTGGACCTCATACTTCTAAGTAAAGAACTTGCAATCAAAATACACTCGTGGAAACAGATCTTATCAGAAACACCTCTGTGATTTAAGGCAATGTTTGCTACATGGATGACCTGAGCTCCCATTAAAAAAACAAAAAAAGAAAAAAAAAAGAAAAAAAAAAGAAAAAATGAAAAAGGGAAGTTTCCATGAGGTTTCTCTAGTAGCACTCACCCAAAGCAACATCTTTACTCATCCATTGTTTGTACCTGTAGGGAGGGAGCACCTACCTGCGTACACCTCTTTTGGTGCACACGTAAATGAAAGTGAAGGTCTGACTAGCCTGGAAAGAATGAAGAACCTTCTGAAGGGCTCATGATTATTTGGTTTTGAAGCCTGATGTTTTGACTAGGGGTGAACTTCCTTATGAGAGCTTCAGTTCTCAAACAGAATTAATTCCTACACTTCTGCTGAGGTGGCAAAGAAAACCTTCATTGGGAAACATGAGTACTTCTCTAAATCACTTGGAAAACAGTTCATAACAAATGTCATTCTTTGACTGTCCTGTGTTAATGAGCACTCCATAAAGTACACTGCTTGATTTATAGGGTTTCAGCGGTCTGTTTGTAAACGACTACTTCCTTCTGCTGGCATTAACGAAGAATTGCACTTTCAATACACCCTAGGTAAGAGCTGTGGATGGAAGTGGTTTCCTCTTGCTCCATACTGTTTTATTTCCGTTTGCTTCTGGATTAGGGCATCATTCAACTGCAGATCTCCTCCCAACAGCTCTGTGCTGAGAGAAGAACAGCTCTGGCCCAGGTGCTGCTTCAAAGCAGCACAAGGACATGGTAGCCCAGATGGGCCCTCAAGACCACGTGCTCCTCTTAGCCCTGCATGGCAGCCAAGAACCATTCCATAGCACAAAGAAAACTTCTAAGGCATAAAGAGTCATAAACAAGGGCAATTTGTGTGTTGTTTGGCTTAAAATGTTTGTTTAGTGGTCAATGGATGTGTACCAATTTTAACCAGTGACCCTCTGGATTCCTGCAGCAATTATACAGGCACAAGCTACAGCCCTGTGTGATGGATATTGAAAGCCCTTTTTTTTTTCCCTCAAAATCCCTTTTTACACCATGAATTAGATTTGTGTTCCCAGACCTGACTGGAAATGTACCTTCTGGTGTTTGCACTGAGCTGAACCAGACTGGGACTCTGCGTGCAGAAGTTGCAGAGATGTTTTCTCTCTCATGTGCTGAACTCAGCTAGGAGGATACCTGCAGTCTGGAGGTAAAATCACAGAACAGCTTTTCTCTCTTTACTCAAGTAGAGGAAGTTAGGCACAAGCCCATCAAGTGCCTAAAAGTCTCTCACTGAATTGTTACCAGAACTTGGATCTTTTTGCTACCCAAATTAAGACAGTTGTTTCCTTTGGTAGCGAGAGAGAAAATATACAGAACAACCTCAAAAAGCAGAAGTTGCAGCTTTGATCCATCTCTCTGACACCGCCGTTATTGCCACCTCCCTATGGCCGACCAACCACCTGCAGGAGCCCCACCTCTCAGCACAAGGCCCAGGCCACAGCCTGCTCAAGCCTTTTGCCATAAATCATCCTGCCTTGACTTCATGCACTGTACACATGTGTATGCACAGAAACATTTTCAATACAGCCTGCTGCAGTTGGTTCTAGCTTTGCATACAGTTAGACACAGGCATACGGAGTTGACATATAAATGCACATACACCATTTTCTTTTAAAAACCTTCCCCTTCCATTGTACAAAACTTACAGTTCCCCTGGAGCACTGCATGAAATAACACAGGGTGCATCCTACCTGTTGTGCACGTGTTGAGATAGAATGCCGAGACTACGAATGCAGCTTTTACAAAGCCTTGCACTGAGCGATGTTTCCAGTTCATTTTGTTGCCTTGAGACCACTTGTCTGCGTGAGAGATTGCTTCAGGCTCCTCGCAACTCTGCTACCTCTGCAAGCAAATTGCAAATGTTATGGAAGTAACTCAGGTAATGCAAGCACGTTGCTCTGTTAGTTGAGCAGCTGACACACCTTAAAGTCCTGCTTGGTTTAAGAAGCCTGTTGTTATCTGGGCAAGAAGGCTGTGGACCCGAAGTGTTGATTTATGGTTACAAAAATGCAGTTATGTTTGTGAATCCATTTAAAGGTTTCACAAGGGCCTGTACTGCTGGCGAAGTCTTTGTATGTAAAAATGGGCTGTGGGAAGAGAAATGTAAAAGCATTTGAATTTAAAAGAAGAAAAGAAAAAGGGGGGAAAAAAGAAAGGAAAGTATGGAAGTAAATGTGAAGTTTACGTATCAATCTGGGAACAGAGCAGGTCTTAAAATGCAAGCATTGCCATCACTGAATCAGAAAATGAGTCTAGAACACCCAACTGCCTAGACTTTGGAGCCAGAGGGGGGCTAGGACAGAGGCAGACAGTCGTACAAGGGCTCTCTTGCCCCTCAGCTCTTTCATTTCATCCAGAAATGTGCTAGCCCTGTGATCTCACAAGAGACAAGACACACACTGCCTCTTCTGCTGCTCCCACACTGACAGTAGAGGGGTGAATCAAGATTACTGCTCCACAAAAATGAGCCACTTTACCTCTAATTCCCAGTGCTGCTGCAGTGAAGGTAATGGTAACTCTCCCGCTGCCATAGCTTCAGGTAAGGGCCAGGAACCCAAAGAGCTGAATGATTGTCAGTGCCAGTCCAAGCAGTGGACTGGAGATGTTCAGAAGTGTCATTTGGGGACTGGAATGAGACCACTGAGCTCATTTCATACCAAAGCAATACCGCTCATCGCATGCCCTAACCCTGACCAAGACCCTCCTATCCTAGCTAGGCATAGGTTCTGCAATGGCAGATTTCTTTAACAAAGATATGAGATAAAACTATAATCTAGGAAGTACTTCGTGTCTCCAGAAATGAAAATTTTGAAATCTTGTTGTTATTGCATTTATTGTTTGACATGGGGAAGGGGATGTTCTGTGGAGATTGGTATCAATTCTGCCTGATACCAGTTTATGGGGCACAGCCCACATTTGACTCTGTGCCCTCGTGTGAGTGCTCTGCTGAGAGAAACGGGACAGGGTCCCTATTGTGACTTGTGAGAACCACTAGAGGCCATCCTATACCTCATAAAGCAGCTTTGCAGGTACAAATAAAGAGCAACAGCAAGGATTCAAGAAAGGCTGATGGAAAACTAGAGATTTTTAAAGCAGTTTGTTTCTGGAGCAGTTGTTCTTTGCTCAAACCATGTGAGGTTGGTGCGTTTCCTCCTCTGAAGCAGCTGCTACGGGTGGCACAAAGGGCTCTGTGCTGCACGGGGTTGTGTTTCCATTAGTGGTATCAGTCTGGTGGTCTTTTAGTTACACCTGGTATTGGTGTGGATTCATGGCGAAGTATTGGAACTCTTGTTGTCCAACCAACCCTTTTTGTTTCTGTTTAACTTCGGATTAAATTCTGTATTGAATCTCTTCCTCCTCTTGGAAGCTGCCTATGGGTAAGGGCTGAGGTCAGGCAGCTCACGTTGGGGTGTGAAGGAGGCAAAGGCAAAGCTAAAGCGGCACAGTCCTTCCATGTCTTCCCTCCTAGCAACACACAGCACACAAAAGCCTTTGTAGTGGGAGTGGAGGGAGAGGTCAGCCCTTGTCAGCGTGCAGCAATAAAACACAAGGTATTTGGGCTTTGTTGGAGCAGTGCAGAGTGAGGGGGGCAAACATTTACTGTAGGGCAAGAGCAACAAAGAACCTGAGCTCAGTCTGCCAAACTGGGCTTCAGAGCAAGGTCATCATGTTGCATTTTGCATCTAATTTTTGCAAGCTTAACTGAAATTGCAAGGAACTTGCAAACCCCACATTTGAAGGAGCAGAGCCTGTCTCCCATTTTCTCCAGTGCACAGCTGGCGTATGGGCAGATGATGATGGTCAAGGGGTGAGGCAGAGATGAAGCTCAGTCCTAAGCACATCCATGTTTTACTTCCACGAGGCTTCCATACCTGCCCGATTAAACATCTAAACATCCTCAGAGCGCTCCGCTAAAAGCATCCATTTTAAATTAAGACCTTACTGGCGATTTTATAATTAATAAGTAAAAGTGAGAAACTGAGATTTACAGAGAGGAGGTAATTCATAGGGCGGCAGGCTCCCCTAAGTGTGTTTAACATCCCTTAGCTGAAGGCAAAACAGATCTGATAGAAAAATAAGCCCTCATTATAGCGAAGACACAAGTCCCGTAGTACGGTGGCGGTGGGACGAGTCGGAGCTTTAAATACCAACCTGTGCCTGAAGGCAGAGTGCCAGGGTACAACTTGTCGACACGCATGCTGCAGCCGAGCAGGCTGATTTTCACACCACCCCCTGCAACGAGCTCCATGTTTGAAGTCTTTTTTGAGAATTTGGGGTATAAATGTAGGTCTTGGTGGATTTTTCTTTTCGGAGAAAATAGAATGTGGGAGAGCAAAGGTTTGCTTGCTTGAAAAAGCTCAGTGTAGACTATAGCCTTACAATCATACAAGTGGGGGTGCTGGCTTTTTCTAAGTGCCACCTTTTATTCTTGAATCTGTAATTCTTTTCATTCATTCAGCATCATAATTTCTGTCATACGGAGCTTTTTTTTTTCTGCTGGCACTTTTCTTCCTGATTGAATCATTAACCTTGACATCTTTTGTATAGAATTTTTTTTTTTCCATCATCTGTAATAATTAATCTAAGAACACTTTGTCTACTGAGTTATAGCAGCACGGTTCAGAATGCAGGCTGTCATTTGTGGCATCAACGTATACTTAGCAAACTGCATCCTTCCATTCCATGACGATGAAATATAAAATACCAGGTTGTAAGAGCTGATGCAATGCCATCTCCAGGATTATTCTATCCCTGACAGGGACACAATGGGATATGTAGGTTTGATCTGTGATGCAGTTCAAGCGAAGGTTGGGATGTTCCACATTGGTAGAGGAGTCTGCTTCATGCAAGAGTGCTGTCATTAGGTCCAAAAGTGGCCCATTCTCATTGGAGTTATTAAGGAGATTTTGGAGGTGAGTTCTTCTACAATCTCCTGTACACGTAACTTTAGATGAAATTATTGATTTCCATATACTTAATGTTATTTTTACAGCTTTTACGAAGGAAGTAATGCAAATTAGGGCTAAAAGGTAACAGCATAACTTCTAAGTCATGCATAAGGAAGAATACTGTTGGAAAAAGGACTGCTTTGTGACTGCTACGGTGAGAATTACCTGCCTTAACTTCCTTATGTCTTGGTATTTAGCAGAATTTAATTAATAAACATCTTTTTCAGGACACCTGTCCAGCTTGTAAGGATGATTTATTGCAACATCTGTTTGTTTTCATCTCCTCCCATGAAAGTCCAGTTCTCACTGGGTAGTGAATAATAGCAGTGTTGTTCCAGGGGCATCAGCCCTGCAGAGCTACGCTCTCTCTCCAATGGGAAGAAGTGTGCTCAGCACCTCCCAGTTGTCTCACAGTGGTGGCAAAGGTTTTCTGCTCGGGGTGTAGGCATCATGACTTTATAAATCCAAAGAACACAGCTTCTTTGAGAAGCTTAAAACTGGCTTTATTTGAGACAACACGTATTCTTTACTTAACTTGCTGTATGGAGTGAGGAACACTTGGGTTATCAAGGCTGCCCTTGGTTGGTTCCAGGGTTGGTGATCAGCAGCCAAGACTCATAAAGTGCATGTACACATGAACTCAGTGTATGGCAACGTCACATAGATGTTTGGGGGAGTTGCATGAAATATCTTGGATAATGAAAGCAGCAAAACCCAGTAGTGTAGACCATCATGCAAGCCCATTTATTTTTACTCATATTAGATTCCCAGATCTGTGTTGGGTTTGTATTTTTGCTTTGTGTCCTTCTAAGACTTGCCTTGAACATGTGCCATACATATGGCAAGTCTGAGAATAAACTAAACGAGAAAACAATGCATTCCCTAAGCATAAGGGTTCTGCTCAAATAGAACTGAAGTTCTACTAGCTGCACTTTTGGGGGGTATCACAGAATCCTCCAGGTTGGAAAAGACCTCTCAGATCCCCAAGCCCAAACCATCACACCATGCCCACTGACCACGTCCCTCAGTGCCACATCTCCACGCTCCTTGGACCCCTCTAGGGATGGTGACCCCACCACCCCCTGGGCAGTCTGTACCAGTGCCTGACCAGCATCGGTACAAGGACTTATATTTTTTTCCTCCTGCTGTTCTTATAATACACGTTAATTCAGCAAACACAAGATTCAATGTGTAAGTAAAATAACTTGTTGATATGTCTGTGTTGGTTTTATCTCCTATTTTCAAGATTTTATTTTAAAGCTTTTTTTTTTTTACCTCATTAAATCAAATATAAATACAGTTCCAAGAGCAAGAGTATCCCTAATTTTCAAATGATCAAAGAAACAAGCAGGAAATGCACCAAAGGTTTCTCTGCAGCCTCTTATCGTTATTTACTTAGGGGACAAAAGGAGAATCAGAGCATGTTTGATCCTCCATGGCTGAGCAGCAGTCTGGCTTGTGTCACATTGCTCTGCCCATAGAAACAGAAGCGAGGGCAAGTAAATCTCTGCCCCCAGAAGCGCTGCCTACATTTCTTCCATTTCAATCCATTGGCTTGGAAAAAAGTTGAAGGTAAATCATTTGGGTTCTGTATTGCTTTTGGTTCTGGCTAGATGTGTGTATTTATTTTGAAAGTGATTGTGCTGAGGCCAGAACACAATGCTAACAATAATAATAATAATACCCGAAAAAATTGAATGGAAGACATTTTTCCTGTTAGATGTTCTGACTTAAATTCCCCTGCAATATCTGGAATTTCTCTGTGTGCACAAGAAAGCACAAGATTTATTTCTTAGAGGGATGTGTGCAACTGTTGATTGCACGTTAACACAAATGCAATCCGCAAACAATATCTCAGCTGTGAAAACAAAACAAAACTGCTTTCTACAAGGAGAAGTTTGTGTTTTCAAGGGGAGGAAAGTAACTGTCACAAAACTGCAATGTTATAAATCCCAATATTCGTCCCCCATGAAGCTCCCATTGAATCATGCTGTTCATCGTTGTTCTGGCTCAGATGTGGGATCACAAGGCCCCGGGAAAGAAGCTGCTCCTACAAATTTTAAAATAGATGAGGAATGGCCTGTCGTCTGCCCTGATGTTAACAAATTGTTGGAGACGTTTCCTCCCCTCGCCAAGGGCCAGCTCAGCAGCCGCCACTGCTGTGTTGTGCAATGCAGATGGAAGGCAGAGAGGTGCGCAGACCTCCCCGGCCGCTCAGTGCCTTTGAGGTCAGCAGGGAAAGGATCCAAAATTGCAATGAGTTTTGCTGGTGTCACCAGCTAAGCAATGCAGATAAATAATGACATTTTGCCAGAGAGTGTTTAGACCCAACAAGGGCCAATTTAGCCGAAGGCAAAGACTGTTCCTTGAACTCCTTTGGGCCGTGTCTTTGCACACATAGATGTACTTCCTAGTGAGCGTGCTTCTGATTATACTAATTTCCCTTCCCCGCTACATTTAGTGCTGTTATCTGCTCTGCAGTGGGAGGTATTTAAAAACACTACTTTGTGGAGTTCTCACGTAAGAAAAGAACTATTGCAAATTGGGTTAACGTGAATGGTCATTATAGGAGCTGTGGAGATGCAAATAGTGCATCATATGCTCTTCTCTCTTGGGAGAGGATCTGAGTTCTCTTTTGAGGTTTAGGATGCTTGGGAAAGGAGTAAAACAGCTTTGAACCTTCTCAAACAAGTTGATGGACCCTCATCTCTTAGCTGTGGGGCAAGTGGTGGGAAGGGAAGGGAAGGGAAGGGAAGGGAAGGGAAGGGAAGGGAAGGGAAGGGAAGGGAAGGGAAGGGAAGGGAAGGTCAGTAACATGACAAACCCTGTCTTTGCCTTCCTCAGATCTGGAGGGTTTGGTGCAGTCCTAAGTGCAGATTTTTTTTCTCTTAATGCTCCAGTGCCCATCCTGAGGTCGGAGGAGTTATGTGGCTAATTCAGTGACCAATTACTAAGAGATTTTATAGCAAAGGAAACAATGGAAGGATTAGGAATCTTTTGTTATCTGGCTTCCTTATTCATCTCTGGTCCTTTGGCTGTTTCTGGGCTTAGGTGAACTCATTTCAGGGTGGAACAAGGCTGGGAAAAGCAAGCTAGAGGTTAGTAGGCTTGTGCTATCTGGGAATTGTTTTTTCTCCTTTGTCAGAGCATGATTTCTTTAGCCTGGAGGGATGGGCTAAATTAAGAAAGAATTTGAGAATCCCTTTGGTTTCCTTTCTAACCTAGTATCTCCAAGTAGAGCATCACAGTTCCCCCAGCATTAGACCTTTGGATAGAAAACATCCCTAACTCCAATTTTCAGAGTCCCTTTGCTTTGTTCTTTGACAGCACAACCTCATGAAGCTATCAGGCTTGGCGTCTGGAAGATGCTCCTGTCAGCATCTGAGAAGCGAGGAAATATCAGGGGGACTTTCTTGGAGACTTGGCTGAAGGCAACGGACTGCCTCAGTTCTTCTGCTTTAGGTTCTAGGAATGCCACCAAGGACTTTGCAGCAGCATGGCACTGGGAGTCCCTTGGGATCTCCATCTGTGCTGTATGTTGGGGGCTGGTGAAAAGTCCCTTCACTGTAAAATCCCAAATAGCAAAGGCTGCCGTGAGACCTGTGGGCTGACTCAGGTTTCTGCGTGCTTTTCACCAGAAAAAAAATGATCCTCAGAGGTGTTGGTTTGTTCATGGTCATTTAAACGTGAAGAGTAATGAAATACTTTCATTATTGAGATTCTCGTGCCTTCCAAACACCTTGGGACATTACACTAAATCTTCCCAGGAGTATATTTCCACTTAAATAGTTGGTGCACTGGAAGGGGTGGGCACTTAGCCAAAGAAGTTTGTTGGTTTTCTCTTTGAGAAACTTAATTTCACAAAAAAGGAACGGTACGACAATAGTAAGACAGTGCTCTTACAGCAGGAAGACAGTTGTAATGTCATGTGTGATTTACTATGGGCTTCAATGTGTGAAATATATTCTCTTTAAGAGTCTATGTCACCTTTATTTCAGATTTAATTACATGACAGCAATAGTGATTTTAGTAGTCTAGTACTTTACAGGGTGCTAATGGCAAACCTTGACTTTTCCTTTAGCAACACCGATTTCAAATAACTATTTGAAAAATCTGCTTCTAGATATCTCCATGCAACTTTTTAACCAACTTGTCTGGTCAAATTTTAGATATTTATTTCGGCCTCCCCCATGGTATCCGTGCCAATATTGCATTCAAACACCAAACTTTCAGAAGTCCATTACTTGGATCTTACAAGGAATTACAGAGGGAAACATTTTGCAGGCTTGAAAGGTTTTAGAAATAAATTGTCTCCTGATTAAAGTACTTTAATGTTCCTGGTTTCTTTTTTTGTAAACCATAAGCATTTATTCACACAAAGATCAACCCATCACAAAACGACACCTTTTCCCATAGCGTTGCATGCACTGCCATTATTTCCTGGCAGTGAAATCGCTGATTGACAAAAAGTGGGATTTTGTTGATGCCTTTTTCCTACCTAATTTTGTCATTATCTGAAACTCCTCTGTCAGAAGCCACAGTGAAAGTATATGCAGGGCTACATCAGCATTCTGAGGACTGCGGGCACATAACGTCTATTTAGAAATTAAATTTGTGACTTATTTTTTTAAAAAATGCACATGGGCAAATGCTTAAAAAAAAAAAAAAAACGATTACATGGGAAAGTTTTGATGAAGGGGAAACAATTTGATAGTAAATGGCCAGAGTGAGTAAAAGGAAATTATCAAGAGAAATCCCGCTCTTACCTGCTCTTTGGAAGCCGATCTGCGCTAGCAGCACCAGCAGCCATGGGCGGCTCCTGGGATCTTGTTTCCTCCCGGCCATTCACGGGGCAGTAATTAAACTGCTGCCAAACAGGGGAGATCACAAAATCTCTACGAGGCTTGGTTCAATGGAACCTACCCCCAAAACACAAATTTGCATTTGTAGGGAAAAGTTAGTGTCATGTAACTCATCCTACTGCAGCTTGTAAGGGCTGTGGTGTCATCAGCCTAGAGGTTCCACAAGGGACATTCATTAGATTGGCAATGTGAGCATCCAGGGTGTAGAATAAATGATTTAGCAAAGTTAGGATATGAGTAAGAATTGTCTTTATTTCTCATGCAGAAATAAAGTGGAGCAGGAGCTGCTCTGAAGGTCCGTTGGTGTGGTGTTTCCTCATGAGATCATAGAATCACAGAATGGTTGGGTTGGATTGGATTGGATTGGATTGGATTGGATTGGATTGGATTGGATTGGATTGGATTGGATTGGATTGGATTGGATTGGATTGGAAGGACCTTAAAGCCCCCCAGTTCCATCCCTTGCCATGGGCTTGTTGTCCCCCACCAGATCAGGTTGATGACAGCGCACACCTGGCAGTGTGGGAGGGAAAAGTCTGGAACTCTGGGGGACTTTACCAGGCAAAGTTCCTCCATATGCCTGGGCACCATCGGGGACATGAGGAACAGGACCATGTCACCACAGTTGCTGCTTGGCAGAGGGCTGACTTGATTTTTTTGCTCCAGGGGAGGTTCAGGTTGGATATTAGGAAAACTTTCTTCTCTGAAAGGGTGTTCAGGCGCTGGAATGGGCTGCCCAGGGAGGTGGTGGAGTCACTGTCTGTGGAGATGTTCAAGAAACGTTTAGATGTTGTACTAAGGAACATGGCTTAGTGGGGAAATACTGGTCGTGGGTCAGTGATTGGACTGGTTGATCTTGGAGATCTTTTCCAACCGTGGTGATTCCATGTTTCTATGATTCTATGATTCCATCACTCATGCCCAGCTTCTTACAAGAAATAACGTGTAAACTTTGCAGAAACCCTGAAACCCATTTCCCAAAGGGCACTAATCTCCATTCGCTTCAAGTCGCCAGACATCACAGACTGCTATGCAGGTGACAGGGCTCTGCAAGAAGAGATTTCTGAAAGGTTAGTGCTGACGCAGTGCAGTCGGAGTGAGGAGGGGCTCAGCATTGTCTCCCGGGGGCTGCGGGGGGGTTCTCTTCCTCCTTTCAAGGTGTAAATAATGCCACTAAATCCTGTAACTGATTAAGAGTCCAAAGGACTTTTCTGAAAGAAAATAGTGCGAATGCCTGGAATCCTGTCAAATCGCAGTCCCACAGAGGTTAACTCTTTTGCAGGTGCATTGCAAAATGGTCTTTGTAGAGAAGGCAAAGCAGCATGCAGCCAGAGCCTGAGCACCTGCTGAATTTGGGATTCAGAACCACCGGTGGGGCTCTTCGTTTTGCAATCATCCCATCTTTATCTGCTGGATCGAAACCCAGACTCTGAATTTTACAGGTACTAGATCTGATATCTCATATCGAGGTTTGGATTTGACAGTGGTGTTCTGTCCTCCTCAGCAATGACATGGTTAAGAAGGCAGTAATGAAGGGGGTGATGGGAAGGCAAATGCCGGTACAATGGATGAGGCATTCTGGCTCATTGCACAGAGGAAATCTTAGCACCTGCGGCATGAAGTTCGACCGGATGCCCATCGATCTGGGTGTGGTGAAAAGCATGAATGTGGAGGTCAAGTGTTCAGGGACGTGCGTGGATCCTGTATACCTGCATTTCTAGCATTGCATTCTTTACAAGGGCTTTTCCTTTTTGGTGGCAAACGTACCTGGGTTTTTCAGCAACCAGGCAGGTGTGCTCTCTCCCCATGAAAGGAACCCAAGGGATTCCCTTGCCAGGAACATGGGGACCTGGCAGCACATCCCCACCCCAGGCAGAGGGTCTCATAGACTCATAGAATGCTTTGAGTTGGAAGGGACCCTTAAAGGCCATCTGGTCCCACTCCCTGCACTGAACAGGGACGCTCATGGCTCTATCAGTGCTCCAAGCCCCATTCCCTGACCTTGGCTGTCTGCAGGGATGGGGCACCCACCACCTCCCTGGGCAACCTGTGCCAGTTCTTCACTACCCTTATTGTAAAGAACTTTTTTTCTTATATCCAGTCTAAATCTCCTCACTTTTAGTGTGAAACCATTTCCCCATGTCCTGCCACAACAAACAGAACCCCAACACATCACCGAGCCCTCCACGCCTGGTGTGGAGCAGGAGATGGGGAGTGACAGGTAATGGTAAATACCGTTGGAGAAGTACTCAAAACAGCATTCATCAGAGTGTGAGTCACAAGAAAGAGTATTTCCTTGTGTGCTTTTTGGAAGCAATATCATTATTAGTGATCCAAAGTCTCATTACATTCATCCTTTCTAAACTCTCCTCTACCACCTTAAAGGAATTCATCACTACAAAGTGCCTGGAAAAGTGCACTTTTTATTTTGCCATACAGGCAGGGATAAAAAGGGGGGGGGGGAGGGGGAATCTTTTCCTTGTTAGGCAGGCAGGGCGATGCAGCTAGCACCAACTCTTCAATTCTTTCTTCTCCATTTGAAAACACCATAGAATGAGAGGGAATGGCCTCGAGTTGTGCCAGGGGATGGTCCAGTTGGATATTAGGAAAAAATCCTCCAGAAGTGTGGTGATGCACTGGCACAGGCTGCCCAGGGGGTGGTGGGGTCAACATCCCTGGAGGTGTTCAAGAACTGCAGAGATGTGGCACTTGGGGACGTGGTCAGTGGGCATGGTGGGATGGCTTGGGGTTGGGCGTGGGGATCTGAGAGGTCTTTTCCAACCTTCATGATACTATGATCGTGAATTGGTTGCCTTCCCCTTCACCAGCACAGCCCATGCTCTGACTTTCTTCCCTGCCAGGAGCTGTGATGCTGATCCTGCTAGTGCTGCTGGATGGGACCAAAGTCACGCACCCGGTGCTCAGCAGAGCAGGAAATGTCCTCCAGGGGCTCACTGCAGGCAGGTGCTCGTGGGAACAAAGGGTTTAGCAAATTTCTGTCGGGTCTGAAGCCTGCAATATCGAGATATGCAGTTCATACAGGAGGGAGCTGTGGTTGATTTATCACCATAATGCAAACACGTGTAAGTCTCCAACAGCACGGTCCAGTGAAGCTGTAAAGCAGGAACACTGAGGGCGCCTTTGATTAAATAAAATAAGATTAAAATGTCAGCAATTCTAAAGATGTTCTCAGTGTGCACATCTATTTTCCACCTGTTTAATTAGGAGAGCATGGGTTGTTGCTCTTAAAAAGAAAGACTGTACTACAGCATGCTTGCAGGAAGAGATTTCTGTATTTCTGAGATGTCTGAATCAAACAGCAATAATTCATAGGGGAAATATGTAAGAGGGATCAGGTGGGACCAGACCAGGACCCAATGCTGTAGCTGGGCATCATTCTCATAGCGCATTTTCCTCTTAGATTTTACTCAAGCATCATTTTCTGAGCTTTCAGCAGCAAAGTGTTGGGTTTTGCCCATTATATTCCGAATGCAAAGTCAAACATGCAAATCAGGCTGAAATGTTCCATTTGAAAATGACAAGAACTCAGCATTTCCATTTTTTCCTTTCAAAATAATTTTTTGCTATGAAAATTACCGCTTGATGCAATAAATTACAACGAGGATCGAAAAGCAGCCTGTCAAGATGACAACAGAGCGTCTCAAGTAACTTCTAAAAACTTCTTAAGCGTTCCATTTTGTGCAGAATTTCTAAATATGACATTTCACTCCACATTGGTTTGAAATTGGAGTTTGAAATCAGCGCATTTCCAAGGAAACAGACATTTCAGTTCCCACGTAGGTGTAGCCTTACTGCACCGAGCGCTTCGAGCCCCAAGCTTTGATTGGGTGGTGCCAGGGTGTCCAAAAACCACTTCTGATATCTGGAATGCACGGAGCTGAAGATGGAGATGTTTTGTGAGCTGAAGATGGAGATGTTTTGGAGAAGTGTTGCTTTGGTAACTTTGAAAACTTTCTGTGTGAAAATGCGGTTTGGGGGTAGAAGTGTTTCAGGTCCCCATCAGAAGTCCCTATAGAGCAGAGGTGTGTTGCTCTGCCCCAGGAAATGGTCTTGGAGTCTCTCAAAGGACTGAAAAATGAACAAGAGTTTTCCAGTATCCAGATGTGAGGATTGGCATTCCCTGCCTGGAAGTGTCTTTGGGAAAAGGAGTTACCTCGTTTTTAACTCTCGGGCACAGATCACTATATGGAAATAATGAGTTTCCAGATCAGAAGTGCTTCAGCTGAGTTTTAATGGTGGTTGACATAAAAGGGTGATTTGAATTTATCCGAGTGCCTCCCGATTCTGTTAGCAGTACAACACTCAGTACGTTAGAAGAGTGCTTTTTCTTTTCCAATGTCATTCATTAGTGAATGAAATTTATTCTTTTTCCATTACTAATTTCTTATCTAAAGTTGGAATAGCCTGAGCAGTCTATTCTAATAAGGAAATCTTCCAAGTCCCCAGCATTTCTTCTTGCACTCTTTGAACCTGATTAATGTCTTCCAAATGAGGGCAGCAGAACTGGAATGAACACACAGTTGAAGATGAGGAGGTATCATCACTTGTGTAATATATGGCACCATAATATTTTCATCATTGCATAAAATGTATATTTAAATATCCTAATGTCATCCTGCTTTTCTGGCCAGAACACTTTGCTGAGCAGATGCTTCTTAATGAAATCTTTACAGTGACACTGTGGCCTTTTGGTTGATTTACAATGCATGAAGACCAGGAATAGTTCTGACTGTTTCTTCTCCTGTCCATTGCATTGCATTGACTTTCAGCTGCCATCCTGTTGCCCAGTGGATCCTTTCTTCTGTCCCAAGTTCCCCCAAATCCTTTCATACCTCATCTGACTCCAACTTCTCCCACCCTACATTATTGTCTTTAAGCCACAATTTTCTGACATCCATGGTGCACTGAATCTATGCAGCAATCTTGGCTGCGACACACATTGTTGGGATATGGAGCCGTGAATCGATTTCCATGCTGAAAGTTCGCAGCTGATGGTCACACTTTGCTTCTCATCTCTTTACAAAGTACTCATCCAAAGAGAGAAGTTTTCACAGTGGAGCTTTTTAGCTGCATCACTCGAGTAGTGCTGCATCGCTCTACTCTGATTGTGGTGGTCCCAGGATTAAATGGGAGTGCTGGAATGGCTTAGTGCAGACTGAGCCCGTTTGCATCTCCATGTGAAGGATTCAGCTTGTCAATGCCATGCTGTTCTTCAGGGATCCTCCAGCAGCTTGCAGTTGGTTTTGCAGGAGTGGGACGCTTCTGGAAGCCTCCAAAATCCATTGAGCAAATAGGAGCCATGCTGCAGCCAGCTGGCTCTAGGGCTGGGGTCTGGCCCTTGATGCTTCCAGCTGGGATTTGCCCAAGGACAACAGCCAAGTGGCAACCAGGCATTGTGCCACAGCTCTGTTTGATCAGGGCTGAGCTGTCTGTACCTTCAGGGTGAGGCTGGAGGCTGAGTGCCCTCTGCCCACTTGTTCCAAGGGCTTTGTTCTCAGGGTGCACGGCAGCTTCAGAAGGGCTCAGGTGACACATAGCTCCGTATGATTGGAACCAGGAACCTGATAAGAGCTGGGTTGGTAGCACAGCACCTAACCGCAAAGTAACGGGCATTGACAGAGCATGTGGGTGTAGGCTGGGAGCAGGAATGAGAGCCAGCAGGGCTCGGGGTTTTGCTGTAGGTCAGGTCCTGGGTCTGTGGGATTGGGCAGGAGGAGCAGCAAGGCATGCATGGACAGCAGAGAGAAAAGCAAGAGCACAACCTGAGCAAACCCCCTCCTTGGGTATAAGGATCGCTACCGGAGGGCTGAGCAGCAGACAGCTCCCACTGAGGTGGCAGGAGAGATGTCAGCTCGTCCAACTGAGTAATTGAGCTGACGTGATTAGATCATCTCTTTGATGGCCTAATTGAATTATGAGCATTTCCAAAAGCTTTGCTCAGTGCTGCTGATGAATTTTAGCTTTGCACCGAGCCAAGCAGATGAGGATGCTGATACAGGCAGCGTTGCACCCTTTCTCTGTGCTTTCTGCAATGCATCAAATCACAGCATCAGCTCAGCAAGGAATTTTGACACTGGTTGGCACAGGTCCTTCTCCATTTCCCCTTACTGGGAACTTGCTCAGCATCCCATCGTTGGGGGTTTCTGAGAAGTCGGTGGCTGATACAGGTGCTATCCATCAGGTCATTTCCTGAGGAGCCTGGAAACTAGTGGGGAAGCTCCTTAGGCTTTCTGGACCTGGGCTATTTTCTGCCATTGAATCATAGAACGGTAGGCTCATAGAATGGTTAGGTTGGAAGGGAACTCAAAGATCATCTAGTTTCAACCCCTCTGCCATAGGCAAGGCTGTCAATCACTGATTCAGGCACTAGATCAGGTTGCCCAGGGCCCCATTCAGTCTGAGTTCTCCCAGTCTGTGCACGTATCTGGGATTGCCCCAACCCCAAGTGCACCACCTTGCCCCTGGCCTTGTTGAACCTCATTATGTTCACTTGGATCCACCTTTTGAGCCTGTCCAAGTCTCTCTGGATGTCATCCCTTCCTTCCACTGATGTCATCCCTTCCTTCCACTGAATCAACTGCACCACTCCTCTTGGGGTCATCCACAAACTCGCTATCATCCCAAAGGGTTTGCTCCTAAGCCCACGTGAATTGCCAGCTAACATCAGCCCTACAAAGATAGGTGCCCAACATTGGGTGCATTTTCACCCTTTCCTGACCTTTTCCTAATCTCAAGCATGGCTTGCAGGAAAGGTGAGAGCAAGGCTGGCTGGAGAAAAGTGTGCAAGAAATGAGCTTGTTGCATCAGTGAGTGCAGCAGAAGGATGGGTTGCCAGCTACGGAGCCAAGAGTGTTGCAGTGATTGCAGCCAAGAGGAAGTTTGTTCATCTTGGTGTATCATCGCACAGAATGGAAGGCTTGGGAGATCCCGCAGCAACCCGTGTTTGTGCTGGGATGAGCTATGAGTCTTCACTCACTTTCAAATGCAGATTTACACACAGTTCAGAGAATTATCCCCCAGCTCATCCACTGCCCATCCATCCCCACAAGCACCCAGCTCTCTGCAGAGATGCTACAAGCCTTTAAAATGCCCTCATCTCCTTCTTACACCAACACAGAAATCAAGGCAGGACACGTTTCCTAACACGTCCCTACAACGCAGAGCCAAGAAGTTTTCTTTCTAGGAACAAAGTTGGTATGTGGAACACTTAATTTAAGCGAAAATGTCCAGATGGATTTTGACAACGCCCTTGATAGCTCTTGCAGATTGTCATGGTTGTAATCTCAAGACAAGAATTTGATACAAGATCAGAGTGGAGTTCAACAGCATAACAAATGACAAAACTCATCTTCAGAAAATGACACCTCGGGGTAGATGCGGTCATTTTCTTTCAGAAAGGAAAAGTATGGGTAGGAAAGATGAACCTTATCGGAAGAAATCACCAAATTCAGATTAAATTTCTGTGGTTTCACACCAGTAAAGACATGACACGTCGTTCCCAGGCACTCTGTGGTGGTTAACAACTTGATGGGGTAAGAAGCCAGCGTGATTCTTGAGACCTGAGGATCAACACCCTGAACAAATACGAGCAGATAAATTTATGCTCTCTGAAAACAGCGTGTTCCTTGTTCTACAATCACTTGATTCATGCGTGCATAGGATGCGGTTTCTTTACAAGGCAGGTCAGGGTTTTGCAGACTGACTGGCACTGATTGAAGGGCACCGTGTACCCAGTGGGATGCCCTTGGAGCAGGCTGGGCTTGGGGAAACACAACAAAGCTCTCTGCCCAGAGCAGGATGTGGTGCAGTGCGGTAGGGTTGGCTTTGGGTTTCCTCTTCTGGAGGTCCTTTGGCTGAACTCAGGTTTTACCATGCCCTATGTTCCACACACACAGACCCATCCCACTGATGGCAGATGATCTCCAAACTCCTCTTACCCAAAAGTGAGGGTCAGTCACTGCCTGAGCTGCGTTTTCCCATCCCTTGGGAATCAGCCCCTCCAGGCTGATTTTATTCACAATTTAACCAATACCAATTTTCCTACCCCATGTCTCAGCATTCATTCTCCTGACCCCCATTCCCATGTTCTTCCTTTAGCACCCACTTGCACAGCTCCCTCCTCTCCATCTCTCTGCTCATTCCCCTTTCCCTGCGCTCTGCCTTCTGCCTACGTTTCCCTTAGGACCCGTTCTCCTACCTACGTCCTCTTCAGAACAAGCCTTCAGGCCACATGCACCACTTGGGAATTGCCACTACGTGGGACACCTTTCCTCTCTCAAAGACTTTTGTCCTTGGGAAAAAAAAAAAGGCTGAGTGGAGGTGTTGCCACCCAGGGAATGCAGCAGCTCTGTTTCATTTGCTGCCTTGCATTCTGCCTGGCCTTCCCCTGCGCTCTGGGCTCTCTGTTAGGGATGCAGCATGACAAAGGTGACAATGCAGGCAGCTTGCAGGCATGCTGCTGCCTCCGTCAGCAATTTATTGGTGGAGGTCACCTCTGCTCCGGGCTCTGGAAGTCATCCTGGAGAGCCCTGCAGTAAGGCTCACAGCTGCCGGACTTGAGCTTGGGAACCACCTTGCAGGACTCGTGCATTCCATAGAATCATGCAATCACAGAATGGTTTGAGTTGGAAAGGACCTTTAAAGGCCATCTGGCCCCCCTCCTCTGCACTGAACAGGGACACCCACAGCTCCATCGGGTGCTCAGAGCCCCATCCCCTGACCTTGGCTGTCTCCAGGGATGGGGCACCCACCACCTCTCTGGGCAACCCATGCCAGATCTTCACTGCCCTTACTGTAAAGAACATTTTTCTCATATCCAATCTCAGCCTCCCCATTTGTAGGTTGAAACCATTTCCCCCCATCCCATGGCTTAGGAAGGAAACCCCCAAAGTGGATGTCTCCCTACAGGTACTGCAACAGCTCCAACTCCTGCAGCCATCACTGTTGCCCATTGCAGGAGGCAGGAGGTGGGCCAGGAGTTCAGAATGCAGAGCAAAGCTTGGGTGCAGGGGAGGGCCCTGCAGTAGTCATTGGATGCTCCTTGCAGTGTGCACCACACAGGAGATGTCTGTGCCACGTTATCAATTCTGAGTCTCCCTATGCAAGGGGAATAATAATGAGACTCTTGTAAATGCTAAAAAAGAAATGTCTTAACACTAATTAAACCTGTTTATCCTTCACATTTAGAGCTGTTAACACCTCAGCAAAAGGTATCACAAGAAGAGTATGTTTACTTGTCCCTGAATGTAAGGACCTCTCCTTTCCATATTACATGACAGAAGAGCAGATGGCACATGAAGATGGAAAGAAGGCTGAATGTTGCCCTGTGTGTGATCTCAGAAGCGAGGCAGCTCAACTGAACACATCATTAATATTTAAGGAACAGCAGGACTGCATCAGGAGCAATGCTGCCAACGGCACGAAGGTGAGGACGACCCGTCCCAGCAGCAGGACAGTCCTCCAGGCTGGGAGAACCCGTCCTACCAAACAGTGCTCTGCTAAGCAGGAGTGAGCTGAGCACCAGCAACCTTGTGCCACCTGTGGCCATAATGCGTCCCAGAGCCCTGCATGCTTCTGAACTGTGCTGGGACATCATCACCACCACTGCAGGGAGTTGGACCAGATGGCCTTTAGAGGTCCCTTCCAACTCTAACAATTCTATGATTAATTAGAAATCGATCTGATCCAGACAGCAGATGAGGGAAAGGCTGCTGGTGTGGTCCACCCAGACTTCAGCAAAGCCTTTGGCACTGTCTCCCACAGCATTCTCCTGGAGAAGCTGCAGCACATGGCTGAATCAGGTACATGCTTTTCTGGGTACAAACCTGGCTGAGGGCCCGGCCCTGAGAGTGGTGGTGAATGGAGGTCCATCCCATTGGCAGCCAGTCACTAGTGGTGCTCCCCTGGGGTTCAGGCAGGCTGCATCGATGGGCTGAGGCCAATGGGCTGAGCCTATGGGGTCACCATCCCTGGAGGTGTTTAAGGAAAGGGCAGATGTGGTATTAAGGGACATGGTTAGTGGGTGATAGTGGCGGCAGGTGGACGGTGGGACATGATAATCTTAGAGATCTTTTCTAACCTTAACCATTCTATGATTCATCCCACCCCAGGGAGGTGTGGGCTTTCTTGATGGGAACAGCAGCGATGCCCCTGAGGACAGCACCAACATTTTGAGCATCAGGACCAGTCCTGGCACTGAGAGCTGGGAATGACGAGTCCCTTCCCTCCGGATCAGCTCACGATCCTCAGTGCTTCCCTGCTAACGTGCTGATATCTGCCAGGGAGGCTGGGGATGCATGGCTGCTCCGAGGCAGCACCCGTAGGAGAGGTGTTAGGAGGCTGTTTCTTAAAAAAACCCCATCTGAGCCTCAGCTAAATGCAGGGCTGAGGGGCTGAGCCGGCTGGTTAAACACTTTGTGTTCAAAGGGCCACCAATCTGTCCCTCAGTTTGCTGGCAGTGTGTCTGATGGCAGCTTGGAAAGCAGCAGTTCCACCTGACTGCCCAGCACACCAAACCATCAGCATCCCCAGGCTCCTGGGGACCATTACCTCTGGATTTGTTCCCTAAATATTAATCATACTGCTCCCTATTGGGCAAGCTGCCTAAAACAACAGCAATAAAACCCCGAATGGAATCTCACAACTAGCACAGGACTGGATTCCTGAACTGACTGAAGATGGATGTGATATTTGAGGGCCAGATCCTGCATTCTCTGGCCTTTATCCAGAGGATAAATAAGCTGGTGTGTTTCATCTCCGGCCACTGAATCACCCCCATTAAAATCAATAGACTAATCTCGTTAATTGGGAAGATATAGTGCCTACCTCTGCGTTCTCATTGCTGCCCTATGACAAAAGGCTTGGTTGAACCATTTTAAAAAATAATATGTCCGCCCCAAAAGGATAAGCAAAATGGACGGAAATCATCTTTTCTCCCCCATATCTGACTTGCTGGCAGGAGGATGGGGCTGCAGTGAGCAGGAGCTGTGCTGGCAGCATGCAGCCCTCGGGTGCTGCCTCCAGCACTGCACTCCAGCTTTGGGGACAGCATTGCTGGAAGGGCTATAGCAGGGGACAGAGCTGTGAGGTGACGGGGTGAGGGAAGGAGATTGTCTGGGCAGCTCTGTCCTTAAAAGAATTTGCTTCTATTGCAGATGCAGTGGCTCAAAACAAGCTAAGCTTTGGAGGGAGCAAAAAGACACTGGTTTGTAGTGGGGTTTTTATTTTTTGCAAAGGATGGAAAAGCAGGGAATGGATGTGGCGCAGTGTTATTGTAGGGTGGCCACAAATAGCTGTGTAAACACAAGCAGGGTCACACTGCTGCAGAAATACAGCGCTCCTAAGGCTGTGCAGCCTGCAGCCGCCCTTCCAGGAGAGCCCTCCTGCAGAGCACAGAGGATTTTGTGGAGTTACAGCACACCTCCTGCTCAGCCCAGGTCACCTCTGTGCACCCACATCATAGGATTCCATGGATTCAGGCTCCTCTTCCAGCAGTTGTGCCCTCAAAGCTCCCCTGAGCAGCTGCAAACAAAAGCTCAGTGTGGATTCACCTTTCCAAAGCAAAGCTGCACTTTGTTGTCCAGAAAAGAAGTTGGCCCTCACAATACACGCAGCCCTGAGGGCCGCTGGAGAAACACGACACTTCCTGCATTGATTTTTCTTTTCCTTCTTGACTTTGGATTTATTTTTAAAGCAATTAGATTGAAGCAGATATAAAGGTGAGCCTTGTAAGCTTTTGAAAATGGCACGATTGTGCTTGTGCTTGTGATGGGGAAAGCAATGCTGCTCCAGTAGTGATTGCACATGCAGTCACCCATGTGAGGAAGACGTTGTTGCAGAAGATGAAGAATCCAGGTAACTACACTTTTCCTGCATTTTTGCAGTGGATGATAAGGAGATGGTGCTTTGTTCCTAACCATCCAGAGGTTACTGGGGGTCAGACAGGCTCATGTTTTTGGGGGAGACTTGGGGGCACAGGATAGCAATCCCATTGAAGCTCAGGCTCTGCGCATACAGCATCTGGTACACAGGGACTGAAGCAGCTCTGCTGCTGGCACCTGTGCTGAACGTGGAGCATGGAAGGGTTTCCATGTTGGAACACCTCCCGTGCAACCCTGAGTCTGCGGAAAGTGCTTCTTGCAAATGCTATTTCTCCTAAGGGTGAGAACAGGAGCAGCTCTGGGTTGTGAACCTGAACCATGGGAAGAGGTGCCAGGAGGAGGTGACCTCCTCAGGGGAACCAAGCAGCTCTCTGCTCTGCCATTGCTGGAAGCCTATAGGTGAGAATTGGTCTAGTTTCCAGCTTTCAAAGCTTCTTTCGTTTACATGGATAATTAGAGGAAAGGAGACAACAACGCAGCTCCTCAGCTTTGCCCTGTGCTGACAGTGGAGCTCTCCCTGCAGAAGCCTTCTGCATGTTGGCTCTAATTGAGCTGGCAGCCTCAACTGGGCCGGATCCAGCCCATGGCACTGAGAGCAGCACCGGGGCAGAACCGAGCCCTGGGCAGGGGGGATGCCAGTGAGGAAGCAGCATCCCCTGTGCTGCAGAGCCCCAGCCTCCAGCTTCCAAGCAGGGAACCATATCATAGCCAGAGTGTGACCCTTCCTGCAGCAATTAGCGGAGAGAGGAGGACATGGCTAACGAGCACACGAGAGCTTATCTCTCCCGGCAGGCATGGACAGTGACTGTAACAGTCCCTTGGCACACACTGAGGCTCAGTATTGATTTTAGGAAGACCAGGTGTGTGCACTCGCATAAAAATCAGAGGGGGAAATGCTCGGTGCTCCCGCTGCCCATTGAGGTCCCTGGGGTTGATCCCTCCCATTGCCCAGCACAGCAATATCACTGGGTGGCATTTGCTGCAGCTGAGGTAGGTGACATCCCCTTGGGCTCCCGGTGGGCTCGGCCGGTTGCTTTTCTCCTTCCACCCACCAATGTGGGCTGGAACATGGAACTGAAAGCAGTTGACGTGAGCTTTTCTGCTGCTGTACCTGCAGGAGACCAGGACACAGCTCTGAGTCAGACAAAAACAACATTTAGCAAACGCACCGGGCCCAGGCAGAATAATGAGCCGCTGTGATGACTGTTTCTCTCAACACCTCCCACTGCAATGTCCCCGCTGCCCGGCGTGGGGTGTGCGGGACGGGAGCATCCTCAGTGCTGCCGTGCTCCCCAGCAATTCCCACTGCAGCAATTTCAGACAAGCCCTGGCTGCGTGGTTCTGCCCAGCCTTGCACCGCAGCGGGCTGTGAGAGCACAGCATAATGGTTCTTCCCTTGGGAAATCCTGCCAAGGGCATCGGAGTGCTTTGTGAACGAGGATGGATGAGGAGCTGCGATCCCCCTACGAGGCAGAGCAGATTACTTCCCATTTTGTAGATGAGGCAAAAGGCACAGAAACGTCCCCAGGAGCTCAGAAAGGTCACAGAGCAGGGAATGGCACCCAGGAGTGCTGGCTCCTGATCCTGGTTTAAATGCTAAATCCATCAGTTTCAATGAGCTGCCACCAAGAACTGGTCCCCGTGCGTTCCTTGGAAGATGACGGGGCACCAAGAGAAGAAGGGGAGAGGTTTGCAGCTCAGTTCCCATTTGCCTGTCAGCTCAGAGCACACGCACATTCAGATATCAGAGCTCAGTGAGCTGATAACCACTCATTTATTAATCTCTGCTAACTCCATCTGCCCTCTGAGCCCTGAGCACAGAGCAGAGGCGATGCCCTCAGGACCTGGAGATCGGTTTAGATTTCCCTGACTCATCCCACAGTGCCAGAGCACCTCATGATAAATGTTAAGAAGATTTTCTATGGCATAACTGAACCCAGCTCCCTCCCTACAGCCCTGTGAGCTGTGAGCTGAGCAGAGGGCACATACACGCCTGGAGGAACCTGAGATTTGGGCTCTGGAAAGCTCTGCAGCTGCTTTGTGCACCGCTGACATCCGCTGGTACCAGCAAGCTCAGTGGGAGAAGAGCAGGACTGTGGGCTCCTTGCTTTTGTCCACAGTGCAGAAGGTGGGAATCAAACCGAGATGATTGCTCATGGAGGTCTCACTGCAGGGAATGTGCTGAAGCCACGATGGGGACAACCCACACGGTCTCACCCCAAAGGGCCCTGCAGGAAATGAAGAGCGCTGGAGGGACAACGGCCACAGCCCGGCTGCTGACCCAGGGCACTGCGCTCCATTGGTCCCAGAGCATCACTGACCACGAATGCTTTAATTCTGGCCTTGCAGGTTCTGCTTCTCAATAAAACCCAAAAGCAATTTATGAGTGCACGGGCAGCAGTGAAGCTGGCTTGATGGGGCTGGTTGGTGTCTATGCCCTGTGCACTGGTGGCTCAGAGACAGCTGAAAGCAGTGGTCCCACCTGGGCAGGGACAGCACACGCACGTGTCCCATACACTGGTTTGTGTCACAGGCAGCAGGCAGCCTCCTGCATCAGCCCCCTTAGCGTCATAGAATCATAGAATCGTTCAGGTTGGAAAAGACCGCTGAGATCACCAAGCCCAGCCCCAACCCACCCCTTCCATGCCCACTGACCACATCCCTCACTGCCATGTCCATGAGGTTCTCAATCACCTCCAGGGATGGTGACCCCACTGCCCCTCTGGGCAGCCTGTTCCTGCTCTGGCTGGGAGATGCAGGACCTGCAGGGATCGGGATGCACTGGGAGTGTTGGGGGAGCACTGGGGAGTTGGGAGATAACCCAACCCAGGGCTTTGGCAGTGCAACCCCTGCTGGGAGATGTGCACCCCAAGTGGAGAGAAAACAAACCCCTTATTGATTGACAGTCATCACCCTCCCTTGAGCAAGACGCTAAGATCCATGCTCACACCAAGGAAACCCCAGTGGAGGGTATGGAGCTGCCTGGCTGAGGAGGGGGGTGGGCAGCTCATCAGGGCAATGGGGAGCAGCTGGGCCAGCAAGTACAAATGGCTGGGTGCTGAAGGCTGGGCTAGGACAGGTTGGTGCAGTTCAGGCTGTGGGGCTGTATGGAGCAGTCAGCTAAGCCTTGCACTAATCCAGAGTGGGCAGAGCTCCTCCAGGTACTGCAGAGTAGGTTCTGGTGGGTGGTGTTGAATATGACATGAAGGATGTCTGACTTTTTCTCTCTATCTAGGGGCTAATGGTGACCAGCAGTGAGCCTGGCTCCTTCTCCAGCAGGTTCCTACACCAGGTCCTTCAGCTGGGCTTGGTCAGGTCCCTGGTAGGTGCTGCTCCTGCTGCTGGGGTGCTTTGAGGGTGAGGGATAGGGTGGTAAGACCTTGTTGCTAGCAGTTGCTTTGGTTTCTCTGTCATATCCTTTCTGCTTTTTCAGTCTCTTTCCCCTGCTCTGTGCCCCATGTATGCTCATCATCTTTCCTCCCCACCTCAGCTTCATATCTGCTTTGTTCTGATTTGTTCTTTTCTTGCTCTCCTTCTGCTAATGGTCACTGCACTGCAGCACTGGCGCTTCTCTTCTCTGTATTGGAAGAAATGGGAGATTGCTGGGACAAAGTGTAACCCAGCTGGTGCCTGATGACCTGGCTGAAGTCCCAGTCATAGCATTACACTGGGAGGGAGCAGGGTTTAAGGGTTTTTTTGGGGTCTTGTGTTGCATGTATAATTCTCCTTGTTTGCAGCTGAAGATGCTTCAGAAAGTATCAGTCTGGGTTGGATTTGTGGTCCCCATGGAGGCCATCATCAGCAGAGTCTGCCCTGTGCAGTCTCCCTATAGACCCACACGGCTTGCCAAGAAGCGCCATGGGCGCCTGACGCGTCTCCTCCTTGCCTTCATTCCCACCAGGATCCAAGCAGTCCTGGGCCGCCTGCCCACAGACTGGGGCCAGAGCAACATGCCCAAGGGTAAGAGCTGGGGCCTCCTGGAGCACTCAGAGGGTTTGCAGCCTGGAAACATTGGGTTTGGAGCTCCTGTGTTGGGTGGGAAAGTAGGAAATGCACAGGTATTTGTTCAGTGTGTATTGTGACTGCACCTCCTGTGGATTCCTGCAGAGGTCCGAGAAGCTCTGATCAACCCATCCAGCAAAGCAAACAAGAGGAAACGGGACGATGTGGCTCTGGAGGAGCAGGAGTCCTGGGTGGTGGTGCTGGAGAAGGACCTGCCAGAGGATGACCCAGAGGACCTCTCATATGAGGTATCATTTCTCAGGGGCTGAGCAATTTAGAGATGCTTGTGAATGGCCTCTCTGTCTCCCTGGTGGACTGGGATTGTCACTGTGCAGAGAGCTGTAAGGTGGTTTCCTTTGTCATACACCCTTTTGGGGCCGCAGGCTGTCCAAGGAGCACTTGAGCATCATGTCTTCAGTGTTGGGTGCCCCACTCATCCCATACACCAGAGCTCCCCTTTGGGTGGCATCCCTGCGAAGCAGCACCTTGGCCACCTGTGGCAGCTCCTAGCCCTGTGGAGAGGGGGCAATGCATCCCTCAGGGGCGCCTATTCTCTCCCCAGCCCTCAGAAGTGGATACAGACACTGAGGAGTACAAGTCCCAGAACAGCACAGAGACAGACCTGGAGTTTGAAGAGCATGAGGGAGCCATTATGTTGAAGGAGTCATCAGATCTCCAGGTGAGTGGGCAACAGACTTGGTCTTGGGTGATTTAGCAATACTCAGCTGGAAGGACATCTTCAGTCCTTCCTCCCTTGGCTGCAGAAAGAGGCTTCTGGGATGTGTTTATGGAATCAGTCATTGGTGTTCTGTGCTGCCCTTCCATGGAGCTGCAGTCTGACCTTTCCCCTTATCTGCAGTTGGATGATGCCCAACCCAATGGGAATGGGGATAACCCTGAGCCCTTGGCCACGAGCTCAGAGCAGGGACAGGAGGACTCAGCTGCATCCAGCAGTGCAGAAGATGCTTCAAATGATGACAGTGGTGACAGTGACACTCCGACGCCCCAAGATGTGAGCAGCAGGGATAGCAGTGAGCAAGAGGCTGATGTGGAACATGAGAGCAGCAGTTTCTTGTAGTGTGGGGTAAGAATTCTCCTCTATGCATGTTTCATCTGCCCTCCTTTATTGGGAAAGATGTCCCAAGCTATCAGTGTTCAGAGGGGATTCAAGCTGGGAAGATGTCCCCAGGCTCTGAGCTTTTGGGGCAGCTCTCTCCCCAGCTCCACTGTGTGAGCAAAGCAAGGGTGGTTAGGGCTGTGACCACCCTTTGGGTGAGGAGTCCTCATGCCTGGGACTGAGGTTGCTGGGTGTGCATGGGCACCTTCCTACCCTGGGTGCCAGGGCTACCAAATACCACCTGAGCATCTCATGCTGGTTCTCAGGACAGCTCTCTCTGAACCAAAGCCAGTAGCACATCATGCATCCCTAATGACTCACTGTAGAATAGGAAGGCTTTGTGGGAGAGTCTTTATCACAAGCAACTTTGCAGTGAGATCCCTGTGCTGCTCCATATCCTTCTGTCCCTGCAGCGCTGGCTGATACCATCCCAGTTCCCATGGATCTGGTGCCCAGCTCACAGGAGGGTGAGAACTGGTGGGGTCCATCAGCTCAGTGCAAATGCTTGCAGCCATGCTCAAGGTTAAACTTCCCTTCTAGGGTTGGCAGGAGCCCTGATCCATGGCCCTGAGCTCTGCTGTGGCTGTGACATACCTGCTTCTCTCTGCCTGTGCTGTAGTGTAAGCTGTCCATTTAATGATGTTTTGTTTGGCTTCTTTTTTGAACTTCATAATAAAGTTACCCTATTTTTTCACATGATTTGGGATGCAGTTGGCTGTTGGTAGCTGGACCTGGCATGGCCGCAGTGGTGGGGCTGCCAGTGGGACTGTCCCTTCTGATCCCTCCCATGGTGGGGGTCTCTGTCGCTCCTGGAAGTGATGGCTTTGGGAATACTGTGATGGGAAGAGGGAGCAGAGCAGTGCTGCTGTGCAGCAGTACCCAAATGCGGTCACACCGACTCATCCCAGATGTCCCTGGGCTGTCCCCAGAGGTGCAGGATGGGTGCTCCACACACAACATCCCCAGAAACAAGGAGTTTGCCTTTGGGATACTCCAATAATTTCACGTGGAGTCTGTGCTGCTTGCTGAGCCCTTGAGGATCTTCAATCATGCATGGGATCCTCTCCCTCCAAATGAACCCTACGGAGGACTTTGGTTCAGTACAAGTGGTGAGTCAGGGTTTGGAGGTGCAGATGGGATCTGAGGTCCACAGGCAGCCACTGCCTTGCAGTGACACAAGTCTGGCCACACATCTGCTATCTGGAACAAGAGACAGCAGCTGAAGCTGCAAGGAGCAATGCTCCAAATGTGAGTATACAAATAGGTACAGCCTGAGGTGCTTGGCTCTTGCTGGGGGCTATGGCACAGCTGCCCCCAGTCCTGTTTGCACGTGTGTTTCTGAAGGATGCTCCAACTGCTTTAAAATAACCCTGTATCTCCCAGACATGATGCTGCTCCAGTGGGGCACACCTGGGGCAGGGCAGAGTGGCTTTCCTCCCCAGCTGGATTGGTTATTTGTGCAACCAGAGCAGTTCTGTGTGGCAAAGCTCAGGTGGGCATGGAGCTTCTCACCCTCCCCATGGCAGTGTCTCTTTAAATGCAGGTATGCCTCTCACCTTCTGTTAGCTGCAGCCACAGCAGCAGTGCTTTCATTACTGCTGAATAACAGCAAGATTTTTCCTTAAGGTTGATAAAGAAGCTGATACTGCAACTCGTGGATGTGATGTTGGGCACTGCATTAAGTCAATTTTTCCTTGTTTGTGCTCCCTGCAGCCAGTGTTCTCAAAGCGGAGATTAATAAAGCACTGCTCGGTGGCACACAGCTAGGTGAGGGCTTTTTTTCTGAAATCTGTGGGATTTTCCTGCTTGCTCCTGAGCTTCGGGATGTGGAGATAAAGGGGAGGCTTTACTTGTTGTCTGGGTGCCAGGCTGCAGAGCTGTTATGCCTCAAAATACAGCAGGAAGGGAGCAGTGCTCACCCAGCTCTGAGCTCACCTGCAGCTCTGCTCACACCTGTCTGCAGTGAGGGGCATGCCCAAGACATCCTGGAGCTTTAAGCCCTAATCTAGGGAGAAAAGCCCTCAGATGAATGTGGAGGTGGTGAATGGCTCAGTGGGGTGGGAATGAGCTGCAGAGCTTTATCTGGATCCAGCACAGGTAGGTGCTGCGTGCCCATCGGTGTGGGGAGGAGGGGGTGAGGGCTCAGCCCCTCCAGAGGTCACCTGAAGGGGGGTTGAATGGGGCCCACTGCTGCTGCAGAGTGTGGTGGAGTGGACCCCTGTTGGTCTGTAGGGCTGTGGATGTGCTGTCCTGAATGCCTGCTTCTACGTGGGCTTGCTTTGCTGCAAGGTTTGCACACTGCAGAGACACACATGTTGGTGGGTGAAAGAACACAGAGGAGCTGCAGCATCCTGCTCCCCAGGGGTGATGGGAGCTGAAGTTGCTTGAGGACTCAGCCCCTCCTCATGCTACAGAGGGGTGGAGGTGGGGGGCCAAGAGCATGACATGGGGGGACCTCTCCTGCTGCGAGGCAGAGCTCTCTGCTAAAGCTCTTTCCTAAGTGCCTTTTAAACACCTTTTCCGTTCCCCTCTGTTGTCTCTGTTCCTGGTTGGTGGCCTGGGAGCATCCCATGCAGGCTGACCTTACTCTCACTTAAAGGAGGAGATCATTGGGGTGCAGGAGCCCTGTTGGAGCAACTAAAGAGCCTTTCAGCCTTGAGCTGAGGTCCCAAAGATGGGTGCAGCAAGAGCTTGCACCCAGTTATGCCATTTACTGCTGTTAAAACTAAGCTCCCTTCATGGGCAGGAAGTATCCCTCCTTACCTGGGAGGACCAGAACTTCCAGGCTGAATGGTTCACCAAGTGCTGAACATTGGACATACCTTCTAGAGGTATGGAGCCAATGCTTGCTACCATCTTGGTTGTGGTTCTTTGTACTGGAGTGTTGCTGTTGGGCACAGCTGGACCAATGCTCTGCTGGAGGCTGAGTGGTGGAGATGAGCTGAGGTTTGGGGGGCTCATTGCATGTCACACTGTCAGCAAATCAGCACCAAAATCATGAGCCTCTGGGGCCAGACTGCTGCTGATGGCAATGCCCAGGTGAGGAATGAGCCGTGCCTCCCACATGCACTCCTTCCAAGCAAAAGGGGTGGAAAACGAAGATGGAAGGAGAGCAAACTGCAAATATTGCTATGCACATACATTAGGAGAGTGACTCACGCAAGGAGGAGTAATTTTCAGGTCCAATTAGCTTCATCCATGCACTCTCACAAACTTGCCGTGTTTATTCATATTTCAATTAAGATGCTGCAAATATTAGCTTGGAAATGGGGGAGGTGATGAGGAATGCTGAGAGCTGTTGCGTGCTCCCATCCCTGGACCTCCATGGCTCCTCTACCCTTTGGAGCAGCTCCCAGGTTCACCACAAAAAGCCCTTTTATAGGAGCAGCCTGGAGCAAAGGGAACCAGGTGTGCAGGGGATGGCAGGGCTGGAAGCAGCCTGTGTGCATTTCCCTTGCATGCACGCAGCCCCAAGGCAGGTGTCTTCCCACCAGCCAAGCGTTGCTCATGCAAGAGTGCTCCCAATCTGATAAATTCATATTAGAGAGACAAGACACAGTGGGGCTTTTAATTATAGGAACAATTGCCAAGGATTAATGAAGGCAGTGGTGTGATGAATTGCTGTTACTCCCGAAGTTTAACGCAGCTTTAGTGGTTTTTGTCAGATGTGGAGTAATGAGACAATGCTTTCCTGGGGGGGAGGGGGTTGGATGCTGAGCATCTCTGCTCTTGTTCTATCTTTCTGGTGTGCATGGAGATGCATTTGTGGGGTTGGCTGGAAGGAGTTGTGAGGCTTGTTATGGGAGGAGGCAGGGCGGAAGGAGCAGAGCCTGTCCCCAAGCTCACAATAGCCAGCGGGGGCTGCTGCTCCCTGCACAGCTCAACCCTTTGCAGCACCCCATGAGCTGTTCCAGCATCTGCACTCATGGCTGTATCCCAATTCCCTGCACGCTTTGGGGCAGCTGGTAGGGAAGATTTAATAGCCTGACCTGCCTCAAGCTGGGCTAATAAGTCATTGCACAAGGCAGGGTGCTGCCATCCTCACCCCCCCTTGCATTATGGGAAGGGAATCGGGTGTGGGGATGTGCAGGTGGACCTGTGGTCCTTTGGGTGCTGCTCCCCTGCTCCTGCTGACGCTCTGAATTGCACAGAGCTGTGATTGTACCTGCACCCTGCTGCAGGCATTCAGCTCATTCATTCACTGCCATCCTCCAAATGTGGCACCTTCAGCTGGGAGTCGTGGGGTGCTGGGTGCCCACATCCCCGTGCCAGGCAGAACCTTTGTTTCCAAACAGTTTTTCCTTCCATCAAGGGTGTGGGTGGATTTGTTGCCTGTGAGACGCTAATAACGCTGGCGCGGTGCCTGGTGCAGCCTCACCTCTGGTGCTGATGCTCCTGAAACAGCCCAGCAGGTTGTGGGATGGCAGCCTGGCTCCTGCAGCCCATAGTATTCATGGTAACCCATCTGCCCCGTGGCTGATGGCCACGTGTGCTCACCTGGTAGCCTTTTTCTTAAACCTGCAGCCTATCTGTCCTGCAGAATCCAAGCTCTTAGCCTTGGAAGCTGAGCTGAGCTGGTAAGGAGTGATGTGTTTCTCCAAGGAAAGTTGAAGTTTCTCAAGACTTTCTGCTTGTTAAAGAAGTCATCGCCTGTCTTCCATCCCAAATTAGACCCTAGAGGCCCACCTGGCTTATGAATCAGAGTGCACGCCAGCATAATTTGCCTTGTCTTTCAACGTAATGGCTCCATCCCACTCAGAGGATGCGGAGCTGAAAAAGCAGAGCCCCGTGTGCTGGTGGTGTATTCTGGATATGGCACATGTGGGCAATAGGAAAAAGTGTCTATGGCCTGGCACCTCTGCATGGCCATGAGTCATTGAAAGCACTTAAAGGGTATATAGGCAAATCCAGCAGTGGCTGAGGACGTGTTCCTGAGCGAGCTGCATCGAGGCACAACTTCTTTCCCAAGATGATGTCTTGCGGAGTGATAGATGGGTCAGCAATGCTGCAGGGTTGAGAGAGAGTCATTAGAAATAGATGAGGAGGACGTGTCTTGGCTGGTAGCCCTGGCAGCCACCTGGGTCCTGGGAGCTGAGCTGTGTCCTGATAGCACCATGCACCCATGGAGACCAGCAGATACTGCACAGGCACAGCTTTGGGATTTTTGGTGTGGTGTGACCCCACTGAGTGTTTCTGGCTGGGGACAAGGTGCTGTCCCCCATCTACAACGGCCCTATTGCTGGTTGGGCACCAGCAGCTCTCAAGGCTGTGCTTGGCACAGCCACAGCTGGAACTAATGAGTTAGGGATGGAGAATCTGGCTTGTCTCCCAGGGGGTGGGGGGCACTGGGGACAGCTTCCACCTCATGGGTGTGAATGGCACCTTTAGCATCCAGGCTGTGTAGCACCTGGAATCCTCATTGCCTGCAAAGCAGTTCTAATGGTATTTGAAAACGAGCGTGGAGCTGCAGGAGGGATCCAATGCTGCGCTGTAAATGCAGGCAGTGCTAGTGGGAGGGGGAAAGCGGGGGTGGGAGCAGCTTCTGCATGCTGCAGCTGTGGGAAGGGGAACGTGGGCTGAGTGGGATTGGGGATGTGGGTGTGGGCTGGGGGGTGAGGGGAGATAGCAGTGGGGCAGCCTCTGGCATGTGTGGCTTTGTTGGGGATGGAGAAGGGACTTTGGTCCCATCCAGCAGCAAGAGCAAACCAGGAGCGTTTTGCAGAAGGCTGCTGCACCAGCACTGCTCATCGCCTCTGTATGGAGAGGAGCAGATGTGCATGGTGATACCCAAAAGCTCCCTGTTCCCACGAGGACAGGCAGGTTCCAAACCCTCTGCCCCATCCCATGGGCACTGCAGAGCTCGGCATCAGGGAGGGCATCAGATGGGGACGAGGTAGAAAAGCTCAGTGTGGGAAGCACCCTGAGCAAAGGCAGGTCTGTGGGTGCGTATAGCACTGCCTGGATGGAGGGTAGAGATCTGGGGCCATCTCACGCCTCTTGGTGCTACCCACTCCCATGCCCTGTTCCCCCAGGGAGGTTCATGTGTGTTAGTGCTGCAGTGATGGAGCTGATGCTTAGGGAAAGGATGATCACTCTGAAGCAGAACAGCTGTAGCAATAACCACACTGCGTGTCCAGCACCTGGGGTGCACGGCTGTGATAAAAGTGCACAATTTGGGTTTGCTGGCAGAGCAAGAAGGGTTCAGGAAGGCAGCCACAGCCTGTGCTCAGAGCTGGAGTTCAGAAAGTGACATTCCTCACCCCAGGGAGAACTTGGCCGTGGACCTATAAAAGGGGAATGGGGGAAACCCTCCTTTAGTCACCCTGGACTGGAAGGGATATCAAAGGGATTGGTGCACCAGATTGTGCCGTCCTTTCCTTGTGGCCGCCAGAGGGGGGAGAGGTCCTTTTCCATTTGCTGGGCTGTGGCTCTGCTCGGGACAGCTCAGAACAGCGGGTTCTTGGCTAAAGAGACTTTATTTTAGTTACCAGCTGCTTATTAAAAGTAACCAGGATTAGTCATGGGCCCCGGCTGTGTCTGCGGAGCGGGTACATCCGCCCGGCGCTTTGTAGGGAAACACGAGGTGAGATGTCCTCCCCCAGGGGGTCACGCTCTGAAGTGGATCAAAACCACAGCCACGGAAACAACGGGGTCAGGGCAGAGCAGCACGGAGCTGTAGGGGAAATGCTGCCGGCCCCATGCAGCAGAGGGCACGGGGTGGTTTGCAGTGGGGCGGTGGCATTGTCCCTGTCCCTGCAGGACGGTGCGAGGTCCCTGCCGTCCTCCCAGCCTAAGGACACCGGCAGCCCGGTGTCCCCAGGGCACCCAGGGCCTTGCTGCCTGCGGCCATGCGGTGTCACTCTCCGCTCATGGTTGTGTCTCTGCAAAGCAGCGATCCTTGGGGTGGGGAATGGCCCCTCTTCATGAACCCAGCAGCAAACGGGTGCCAAGGGCAAGGCTCACCCCGGACACCTGCAGGGTGGTTCATGGGGATGCTGGCAGCAGTGTGTCCGGGTGCTTCTGGGTCCAGCTGCCCTGTCCTGGTGCAGGGGCCATGCGCTGGGGGTGAGAATCACTCCCACTGTCCCTCTCCCAGTGCCAAAAGGGCTCTCAGTGAACCCTCAGTCTCACTTCCCTCATTTCCACGGGGTCTAACACCATGGGGTCTCACTGCCGGACCCACCCTGGGGATCCATGCCTCCTTTTATGCATTACTCACAATGAATGACCGCTGAGAGGCTGAAGTCATCACACTGCTGCTGCATCCCTACTGGGGGGAGTAAGCTCCTATGGCTGTCCCAGAGCGGGCAGTGCTGTGCTGGGCTGGCAGGGCACTGATGCTGGGAGAGGGCTGGAAAGCTGCTCTGCTCCTCAATGGGAGGGCTTACTTCCATTCTTACTGCGGTTTGTTTTTTCCTTTACTACTTTTCAGCCAAAAAGCTGCAGGATTTTGAACACGCGCCAGATTTTTTTTTTTTTTCAATTATTNCCAAATTCTAATATTGCAGTGATACAATCTGTCCCAGTTATAGTAACATGTAATAATTTCCTTTCCTATTCAATTTCTTTTCCCAGTTCTTTTTTTTTTTCAATTATTATTTTTTTTTTCTTTCATAATCATTTTGCTGAATCGGTGTGAAAATGACCCAGAAAGCAGTAAATCTTGTCAAGGTGCTCCGTGCTGGCTCAGAACAGCACCTCCAAAGAGAGCCCCTCCATGAGCCTGCTGGGTTCCCCAGGTGAGGTGACACTTGGGGACATGTGCAGCCATCCCACCGCCCCAGACCCCCCCATCCACCTCCCGTGGATGCAGCAATTCCCCCCATCCCTTGATTAATAACCAGGCAGGCATGCAAGGGGGGGATGCGCTTTAATTTGACTCCGTGGTTTTGAAGCAATGCCTTAATGACTGGGCTCTAATTAGCCAGAATCACCTTTCCAGCCTGGGGAACCAAAACAAAACGTGGATTGCTCTGGACACCCCCATAGGCCCCTTAAAAATACATCTCCAGCTGAACCAGCTGCATCTCACACTCTGATTTTTCATCTTTTATTGGGCACATCAATTGCTATTGTTTAAAGCAGCGATGAGATTCCTTCATGCCTGTATAAATCCGCCAGGTTTAGCTGCAGATCCAGGGATGAAACTCAAAAGAGAAAACCTGAGAGCCTGTGTCTGTGCTGAAACGATAAACCCACATCCCAGAGCAAACGGGCAGTGGGATGCAGCCAGAAATCTCTGCCAGCAGAAGCGCTGGGCTGCAGCACGGCACGGAGAGTAGAAGCAGCACCGATAAAACACCCGAAGTGGGAGAGCTGTCAGCGTTTCTCCTGGCAGCACAAATAGGAGCAGAGCACCCGGCAAGGTGGCCCAGGGCACCGGGCTGTGCCTCGCTCCTCAGCCCCGCTGGCTGTCCCTCAGTTTCCCCACCGGTAAAATGGAGGATGTGAGCCAAACGCTGCTCGAAAACCACTGTCAGATGGAGGGGATGTAGGTGAGGAGCTCGGGTGATGCTGGCTGTAATGCAACAGATCGAGGGCTTGAGGCTGTGCACTTCAGCCCTGTGAGCGTGAGGAGCAGCCCGGCCCGAGCGCAGCTGAATATGGCACAGCCACAGTTCTGTGCTGGAAGGAAATGAGCCCCGAGGAATTGGGAATTGGCCTCTGTCATCCTCAAAGCCTAATGAACCAACTCATCCCCGTTTGTGGGAGGCTTTAGCGGGATTGGAGATGAGCAGGGAGCTGGGGGGAGGGATGGTGAGCGCTGTCCCCACACGGGATGCGGGCACTGGTGGGGAGCTGAGCCACGCTGCTGTCCTTGGCAGAGCCCAATGCGAGGACATGAAGGTGGGGGCCCCGGCTGGGCTGGGGGCTGTGCACCCCGTATGTCCCAGTTTTCCTATTGGATAGGAGAACAGCCACGTTGGTCCTCATTCACCCGTATGGACGAAGCGTCTGGCACGGACAACGAGGTGGGTGCACCCGGATGGGGTGACACGCGGCACAGAGCTCATTGGGGGGGGGGTCCCTGGGAGGAGAGGGTCCGAAGAGGTGGGAGCACGACCCTTCTTGCAGTGCCCAAGAGCGAGGGATTAGCGCTGCGTTCCCGTAACCCCTCACGGGGCCTCGCACCCTCCCATCCCCTACCCGCGCTATACCGGGGGGCGCGGGGGGCGGCGGCTCCACAGCCGCTCCGGCTCCGCACGGACGGACAGAGCGCGGAGAGAGGCGCCGAGCGCCGCCCCACGGGCTGGGGGGGTGCGGTGTGGGGGGAAGCGCCGCGGCCGGGCCGGGGTCCGACCGAGAGCCGCCGCCGCCGCCGGAACCACCGCGCCGCCCCCGGGGCTGCGGCTCTGCCCGCAACAACGCCGCCGCCGCTCCCGCACCGCACCGCACCGCACCGTGGGCCGCCCGAGAGCCAGAACGGAGCGGTGAGTGCGGGGAGCGGGTGGGTCGGGGGCTGCACGTGGGGAGCGGGGATGGCTGCTTATCCCCCCCATCCCCCGGGGCTGCCCGGCCGCTGTGATGCCCGGCGCTGGGGAGGGGCACGGGGGTCTCGGTGCCCTCCGATGCGCGCAGAGCTGCAGGTGCAGCCTCCAGCCCGAACGTGCCTCGCTCCAGCCTCACCCCCGGCCCCTCTGCCGGGCTTCCGACCCGCAGTCCTCCCCGCAGCTTTTTCTCCATCCCTCCTGGCACAAGGAAGGGTCTCCCCGTGCCCCCGTTGCCCCCCAGCCCTGCAGGTTCCCACCCCAAGGCCCTGCCTGCCCCCCTCTCTCCGCATCCTCGATTTTAGGGCTAGGCGGATTCTCCTGTCAAAAATCCCCGGGCTGATTGATTTAAATGCAAATGTTACCGGGGTTGTGTTTCTCAGGGAAATGGAGCAGGCAGCAGTCACAGCACACAGCTCCTATCGCGTTCCAGAATAGCAGCTTCCTGCTCCAGACCCTGAGCACTCTTGTGCCAGTTTCCTAATCCACTCGCAAAGTGGATTGAGCTAAAACCCGACAAAAGATGCTCTAATTCCCACCGCGTTCGCTCAAGGGAGCGATTGCAGAAGAGCAGCTGCTCTGTAAATTCGTGCCCAGCCTTAACCGGAGATGGGTGGTTTGTTGGTTGTTTTTTTTTTTTTTTTTTTTTTTTTTGGGAAGGAGAAAAGAGCAAACAGGAGGAGAGAAGATGACAGGAGCAGGCAGAGCTCCTGCAAAATACCCGGAGCAGATCGGGAAGGCAGCTTCGTGGCACCCCAAATGTGAGCCATAGGGCAAGCAGGGGACATGAGATGGCCAGCAAGGAGCAGCCTGGGCCCTCCCGAGGGCTCCTGCGCACTGCTCAGCTCTGTGGTTTTGCAGCGTGGTTGGGGATGTGATGCCCACGGGGTTGAGGAGCGAACCCCATTGGGTGCTGTGTCCCTCTGCTCTGAGGACTGCACTGTGAGGGCCGTATCCAGAGAGGGAAAGTTCCTGCAAGCGTCTCTTGCAACCAAACCACGAGGAATTTCAAAAAGCCAACAGTTAAAGCAGAGCTGGCCATCAGCTCACAGCTCCTCAGCGTGATGTGTGCCTCCAAAGCCAGGGCAGAGCCTGTTGCTGGCCTTGCATGCAGAAATGCAGGTGATGAACCCATGCTGACCCATGCACGCAGTGCTGCACTGCCTGGCTGTGCCCATACGACCAGCACGGAGCAATGCCTTGCAGCCCCACCTGCACCACGGGGCTCAGGGCTGTGCATCCCAAAGCTCTGCTCCAGCATCCCTCGGGATGGAGCCAGCATCCCCACATGCAGGAATGTGGTACAAGTGCTTGGAACGGGAGAAAAACCCAAGATCCCATGGTGTGACAGCCGCTGATTGAACGGGTTTAATTTGAGCTAATTTATTTATCATCAGTGTTTCTTGCTGAAGTGGGGGAGGAGGGAGCGGAGGCGCTGCCTTTTGGTGCTGGGGGGTGGCAGAGATGGCTGCCGCTCCTGTGGGGCTCCTCGTGGCTTTTGGAGGTCGCAGAAATAATCCTGTGTGTATGGGATGTGCTGAGCACTGAGCTCGAGGGCGATGCTCTCCAGCACAGCACCGCCATACAGTGAGGAAGCAGCCTGAGCACAGGGAGCAGCCGTGTTCCCAGCGACTCGGGCAAACAGGAGGCGAAGCAGCTTGGAGTGAGAGCTTTCTGTGTTGGCTTTTTGGTTTCTTTTTTTGCTTAAACATCAGCAAATTGAGCTTTTTTGTTGTTGTAGTTTTTCCTGGGAGAGGAGCTGGAGGAGGAGAGGAAAGCACTGAGTTCTGTTTCATGCCCTGAGGCTGTTTGGCATTGATGGCCCCAGGGTGGAAGATGGCTTTGTGCAGTAAGGGGAGCAGGGATGGCACTGGGGTCCAACTGTGGTCAGCTAATCCCATCCCATCTTATCCCATCCCATCCCCTCCTATCCCATCCCATCCCATCCCATCCCATCCCATCCCATCCCATCCCATCCCACTCATCCCATCCCCATCCCATCCCATCCCACAGGACACATCTCTACCCCGAGCATCTAGCAGAGCCATGGGCTTCCTTGTGCATTCAGTGTTTGGAGCACAGCCACGTCTGCTCCTATTAGCTGTGTTGCTCTGTGCCTCGTACACTCACGCATCCTTTGCTCCAGGGTCCCAACCTCAGTGCTGTGCTTTTCCCTCCCAGCAGCATTACAGGCCTGAATTAAGCATTTAATCTGAAGCCCGATGGTACGAAAGGACAGGAGTGCCTGGGTGTCGTGCAGTCTCATTTGGAGCTTTGCAAGTGATGCTGTTGGAGGCGACAGAGCCTTTTTGACTTCTGGTTCTGCTGCGTTGTGTTGCATCAGTGCAGGGCACGAAGCTGCGGGTCAGCACAGGGGGGGGTCTGGGCTCCTCCAACTGCTTTCCCATCCCTGAGCCATTGCCATAGCCCTGGAAATAACGCTGGGAACGCAGAGCACGTGGCTGGAAGTGTTTTGCATGGGCAGTGGTAATTCCCGTGCCATCAGCTCGCCATGCTGTGGGCAGCCCAGGTAGCACCAGCAGCACCTTCCCATCTCCAAAGTGCACATCTCTGCATGCAGGGCCAGGCAGAGCCATCCCTGAGCTCTCTCCCTGCCGCGTTCACCCCCTCAGGCAGTATAGAAGATACATAGATATATCCATGCCCCGTGCCTCAGTTTCCCCACCTGTAAAGAGGGCTCTCGCTTTGTGCCGTGTGCTTTCTCAGCCCTCATCCTGCTGCGGTTCCGAGTCAGCTCCAAAGTGATGACCTCAAGCTGGGGGGCACATGGTGCTCACACACCCAGTGCAGAGGCATTGCCTGAGCCCAAGGGGTGGCTTTGAGAGCAGTGGAGGAGCACCAGAACGAACAGGCAAGGGCAGAAATGTTCAGAGAGCAGAGATCTGTGGAGAGATGGAGTGAAGCAGTGAAACCCATGAGAGCGTTTGGAGCAAGATGATGGGAGCTGCCGCCTTGCCGGCCATGGTAGGGATGTTGGAGGGGTGACTTTTATGGGAGGATGTTGTCCAAGTGTTTGTGTGCAGTTTACCTTCAGCAAGGGCTGATCCTGGGGCTGCTGGGAGCAGCAGTGATCCGCAGAGCCTCAGAGGGATGGAGTGCATGGGGAGATTTGGGGGCGGGATGTGGTGCGGGGGGGGATTTGGATGTGGGATGCAGTGCATGGGGGGATTTGGGATCAGGGATGTGGGGCTGGGAGTGCAGTCCAGGGACACAGCGAGGAGACGCAGGAGCACCTCTTGGCTGTCAGCAGTGGGATTTGGGTGATCGTCAGCCATAGGATGTGCTGGTTCCTCCTGCTTTGGGCCCCTTTGCTTTATGCCGTGTTGCTTTGGGTGCAGGAGCTCTCCCCATGGTGGTGGGTTTCCATCCCTGCTCCTTCCCACACTGTGCTGCCTTCCCCTGGAGTTTTTCATGCCGCTGTGAGTTTGGCTGTGCTGTGCCCATCAGCCCCATCCCACCATGCCCTGCCCTCAGCATCCCCAGACACACACACACCCCGAGACCCAAACAGCTCTCCCTTGAGTTTGGGGTGCAGAAGGGGTGCTTTCCACTCTATGGTTTTGCTCTTTTTTTGTTTGTTTGAAGTCACATCTCTGCTCTTTTCCTTAAGCCTGAGCAGCTCGGACGTGTAGTGCCGGAGCTCCTCGTTCAGCTCCCAACACGTCAGCCAAAATAGCAGCGGCTGCATGCAGCTGGGGAGAGGGACAAGTGTTGCTGAGAATTAAAATGACAGATCCCAGTGTCACAGTCTCGGAGGGTTTTGTGCTTTATTAAGCAACAGTGAGTTCATGGGAAAGGACTTTCACCCGGAGCACTGGTTGTGTCGATAAGAAAAGCAAACTGGGGGCTATCTTTAGGTTCAGCCGTGTGACATGGGGTGGTGAGATGGGCATCCTCATAGCCCCGCAGCATCCTCCAACCCCTCTGCGTCCTCATCCCAGGGGCTGAGCAAATGCTGTCGCTTGCAGCCAGCCATGGAAACGTCTCCAAAAGGAGGAAATCCCACTGCTTCCATGGCAGGATGCTGGGAACCTCGGGCTGTAGCAGTGGGGCTGTGGGCAATGTGACCCCACTGTGCGGCTGCAGTGGTGCTGATGGTGCTCCGGTCTCTGCCCGGTGGTCCTGCACGTGGTTCCCTCCCAGGTTTGGTTTTCCCTCAGATGTTGTTTTAATAGATTGCTGCCCTAGGGTCTCCCTCTGCCTGCCACCCCCTCCTATTAAAAATGCATCCTTCTGCCAGATAACGTTGCTACAGGGAGAGGGGGAGAAATAAAGGAGGAGGGTGAATATTTAATAGGAAGAACATTTGGAATGACTCTGTGCTTCTCCCCAGCTTTCCAGCTACCTCTGAGCCCCTTTGCTCCAGCACAGAGCATCGCCCTAATGACTGCAGCTCATTGCTTCCCACTTCCCAAACCCAAATCCTGGAGCATGACCCTGGTAATTGAACGCTAATTAAGGAGGGAAAACAAGCAGCACCCTGCATTTGCAATCTGCAGAAGTAACATAAATGAGATCTAAATGGTGACCTTTTTACCAAAGCAGGAGTGTTAACCAAGCATGACAAATGGAAGGGAAAAAGAAAAAAAAAAAAGACAAAACACTGCTGCGTTTGGCAATCCCAGCTCCTCTGTGCACAGCTGTGGTGGGGACATCGCTGTGCGGGGCTCTGCCTTCAGCAGGAGGTGCTCGGGGCTGCAGAATGTCCCCATGCAGTGCTGGGGCTGTGCTGCGTGCTGCTTCCTCCCACCCCTCACACCAACATCCCGCAGCAGCTGGAAACTCAGTCCCCGCATTGTTTGCTGCTGCAGTCACAGATGCAAAAGGAGTTTGCCTTCAAGTTCTCACTGGGTTGTAGGATTGGACTCGGTGGTCCTTATGGGTCCCTTCCTACTCCGGTTATTCTGTCACCTCATCTTCCTATCATCACTGACTGTGCCCCCCAGGAGCGATGCTGTGCCCCTGCTGCTGCTTTGGGTGCACAGAGCAGAGCTTTCCCCCCTCCCAGGGATGGTTTTCCAAATGATCCCCTTTCCTTTTTGCAGAACGCTCTTCTTTTTGCAGGCACATCACTAAGACAAATGAGCTGATGCCTCCAAACGAACCCACATCTCCCATCGCCCCCGCGTTGGGTCAGTGCTGTCGTGCATTTCTCCAGAAGGGAAAGGTCAGCCCACAGCCCGGCCAGCTGGGAGCCCTGACATTAATTACACTAATGAGGGAAAAGCTCCAGCTTGCTACTCTGTGCTCCTGGCTGCAGTGCCATGGGGGCAGAGGGACCGGGGCTGGATTTGGGGGTTCCTGCAGCATTCTGAATGCTCTGTGTGTGCTGTGTGCTGGTTTTGCTGCAGGTTTGCAGGCTCTGCATGGGGGCAGTGAGCCCCAGGGTGACAGTGATGAGGGGCAGTGGGCGCATGGGAAGGGGCCCATTCCACAGGGATTCAAATGCAGGCACACAAAAACCTGAAGTAACCTGAACTGGAGGTTGCTAAGTGATGTAAGAGTATCCAAAAATAAATGCCGAGAGCATCGGTTGAGACCCTCCTCACTCAGATGTGTGGGAGCAGCAGGCTCTGTAGTGAAAGCAGGGGGTTAAGGCTGTTGCTTTCTTCTAAAGTGAGTGTTGGGGCTGCATCCACAGCATGGTATAGTGCATGGGTGCATGGGTGCAGGCAGGACCGTGCCATGCCATGCACTTCGCAAGGAGAGCAGAGGCTGGGGAGGGTTTGCTTGCCTCTGGGTTCACTGCAATTTGGTTCCAGCAGGATTGGGATAAGTAGAGGGAGCATGCCCAACCTGCTGCAGTTTGCATTAGGATTTGCAGTGAGTCGAGCTGCCCTGTCGCTGTGCTTGACCTCGGCACGGCAGTGCCTCACACCTTGCAGCCTCCCTCGCAATTATTGCATTCTTTGGGCATTGCAGGAGCCCCACCTGCTGTGCAGCTGCTAGCAACGTGGAGCAGAAGCAGATCACTGCATGTGCTGCCCCGTGCATTTGCAAGCCGTGGGTTGGATACCATTGCACCCAGGGTCTGCACCCCTATGTGCTCCCCGTGTGCACCCCCCCTGCTCCACCAGCACAGCTCTGTTTGCTGGGGCAGGGAGGGTCCTTGCTGGTACTGCTGCTATTACTGGTGGGGGATTCTATAGGGCTGCTCCTTTCCCCCTCACCATTCTGCAGGTGTGTGCAAAGCCCAAGTGTCATCTTGTGCATGTGCGTGGTGCTGGTGGCTGCAAAAGGGAAGCACTGGGGAGGGGAAGGGGAGCTGCTGAGCGTGTCACTGCCATCAGTGGGGCGGCAGTGGGCTCTCCTGGAGTGATGTTTGGTTTTCTGGTTTATGGGGACCCCACCAGTGGGGTTCTGCCCAGCAAAGAGCAGTTAGAGTTAGGGTTAAGGACAGGAGTTAGGGTTTTAGGGTTACAGTTAGGATAAGGATTTTAGGATTAGGGGTTGTGTTTAGGCTTAGGACTTTAGTGTTAGGGTTGGAATTAATTAATAGGGTTAGAGTTAGGGTTAGGGTGGCTCACAGGAGGCTGCAGGGTACAGCCACTCTCCTGGCCTCAGCTCTGGTGATCTGTTAGCAGAAAAGAGCTCTATTATTTCCCCTCAAAGAGAGCTCTTAAATCCACGCTAGATTAGTTACTGGCAAATTAAACTTGATCTTCTCTGAGGTTGATGCCCTGTGCCAGGGCTGGGAATACTTCACCCCAAGGGGCAGACACCCAGGCAAGGGTCACAGGTTTGGACGCCCACCTGTTTGTCAGATCTTCCTATGTGATTACATGCATATGTATAACAAGGGGAGGTGCAACAGCCGGCTCACACACTGGGGTGGAGCAAAGCTAAGTCTGCTTCCCCTCTCCGGGATGTGACTGTGCTTTGGCCTTCGGGGGTATCTGTTTGGGGTGCTGGGTGCTGCAGGAGGGGATTCACGCTCTTCTCCCTGTGCTGTTTTACCCAGAGGAACGGGCTCTGGCCGCGCTGCACACTTCACCATGTAAACCTTCCCAGCCTCGCAGATGCCAGCCGTCAGCACAGCCCTGGACCTGCAGAACGGTGAGCACAGGGGGTCCATATGTGGGGGTTCGGCTCCGGGTGCTCCTCATGGCATTGGTTCTGCAGCACTGAGCGCTCAGTGCTGCTGTGTCCAGGTTTGTTCCATGGAACGGCTGAGAAATCTCTGCCCATTGCCCCAGACGGAGAGCTCAGGGTTTTGGGAGCCTCTTTGGGGCTGCAGATGGGAACGGTGATGCTCGCCTGCTCCCACAGCCATAGCTGATGCCCTGAAGCTGCCAATCTGGGAACCAACGCCAGCATCTCGCGCTCCAAATGTCCCCATTTTCTGCAGCTCCCAGCCCAGAGGAGCCATTGGGGCAGCACAGCAGGAGCCCCCGGGCTGCTCTGCTCCTGGGTGCAGGGCTGCATCCTCCAGAAATGCAAATGTATACCCAGGTCTGCTGCATCCATCCACCCACCCGGCTGCCTGGCCAGGTGTGGGTTTGAGATCTGCTCTCCACAGGGCTGAGACAATGTCCCCAGTCCCCTATCCACCTCCCCTTACTAAAGCAAAGCTGGTTGTGTCTAGATTGCAATATACACCCCTGCCTGGCAGGATGAGGGTATGCACTGCAGTGTCGAGTGCTATTTCCTCCATTAATGGCATTTTACTTTCTTTGCTCACTGCTCTCATGATCATCACTGGGACAGCGATAGCATTTCAAACACAGCATCTGTACACGTGTCTTAAAAAAGGCATCCAGCCCCAGACTGATGCTGAGCAGAGCTGAAAGGCAGACAGACCACAGTGCCCTGCGGGGACCTCTGCCCTGAGTGGGTTTTTCTGGGAGGTCGGGGGCTGTGGATCAGCAGCTGCTGCCCCTCTGCGCCCGCTGACTCGTTTTCCCATGGAAAGCAGAGCGGTCCTGACGGGCTCAGGCTGTTTTCCACCCATGGCTGCCTCTCTGCCCTGTCTTCAGAGCAGACATCTGTCTGTCCGGCTGCCCTGTCAGTCTGCTCCTCCTGCCCACAAATCCATCTGTCTGCTCAGATCAGTGCTTTGGCAATGATGCGGTGCCCGTGGGGGGTGGCTGGCCCCATATAGCCCTGCCCAGGGCCATCAGCACCCCAAGGACCCTATGCCAGGATCCATCCCTCAGGTGCTGATCTGGAGGAGCTCCTGTGCCCCTGGAGCATCCTTGTTGACTGCATTTTGCACAGCACCTCGCACTACATGGAGTACCACAAGGTGAGGAATTCGGAGGTTTCACCAACCAAGCGATCCCAGCTGGGAGCCTGAGCTTAATGCACAGCCCCATCCAGCTGGATGGAAGTGCTGGACTAAACTGGAGCATTCCTGGGGCAGTAAAATCCTCAGCACCCAGAGCCTGCACCCAACCAGGGTGAGTGTGGGGGCTCCTCATGCCCCTGAGCAGCATCATTAATCAGCTTTCTGAAAGGTGGATAATTACAGCGTATGCTGTTCTGAAATGGTTATTAATCATCCTGCTCCCGCACTTCATTTATCACAAAGCTGCCTGGCTCGGAGAGAAGGCACAGGGCCCCCTCCCCGGGTGGCTGTGATGAGGTGGCAAGGTGGTCTGGGTGTTGGGTGCTGCGTTGGGTGATGTGTCTGCAGGAGGTGGGTGGCAGCAGGAGGTGGTTCCTGTCACCATCCCCAGCACAGCCTGGGGATCCCATGCTTGGAGATCCAGCGAGCCCCCCTCCATGCAAATCCATCTGAGCACGCTGTGCTGGTTTTGGGGAAATAACCACAGAAAGCCACAGGAATGCAGGCTTCTGCAAATTAAAACTTCTCCTTGCACAGCCTAAACTCACTGGGTGACCCCCAGTGATAACCCAGGGGTGCTGCCTGAGCCCCCACTGCTACCCCTCCCCCCCAAAGCCTTGGAGAGCAATGAAGACACTCATGGAATACCAACCACCTGCACCCGCCGCAGTGACCTTTTGGAAACGTTGTACTTTGTGGTCGTATCGAAATGTCTTCTCTCCAGAGAGCATCTTGCAGAGATAGAGATTCAGACGTGATGTCTATCAAGAAGAAGAGCAGATTGTGGCCAATCTGTGGCTGCCTGCGCGGTGTTGCCTGGGCCACATGCTCAACAATCATAAGGTTGTCTCTAAAAATAAGCGGTGCCTTCTTTGGGGCTGTCTCCTTGGCGTTGGGAATCCTTCATTCCGGGGCCTCGCAGCTGTTGCGAGGGATGGGGGTTTCCAGGTGGTGGTGAGCAGAGCCTGGAAACGAAGTGACCCAGAAAATCTGTTGGGATGCACGGAGACGGGAGCGCTGGGTTCCCAGCAGACCCTGATGGGATTAGGAATAACTCCATTTGGTAATTCTCCATCGGCTCTGCTGATTGATTTTCTTCCTTTCTGCACTCAGCTCGCCCCGTTTCAGCTGGATTGTTCTCGTGCTCACACTGCTAATTGCCTGATGGCCAGAGCCTCGTCAGGGCGGTGCAGGGAGGCTGCTGGCCTCATGTCACCCCCAGATCTCTGTATCTCTGCTCTCATCTCACCTCCTACGCTCCTGGCATCAGCTGCTCTAATTCTGCACCCCAGATCAGATGGAGGAGCCGGGTGGACCAGGAGCCTGTGACCAGCAGGTGCCTTGCTCAAGCCCAGAGAGGTTGTGGATACTGGAGGTGTTCAAGGCCAGATTGGATGGGGCCCTGGTCAGCCTGATCTGGTATTAGATATGGAGGTTGGAAGCCCTGCATGCAGCAGGGGGGTTGGAGCTTGATGATCCTTGGGGTCCCTTCCAGTCCAAGCCATTCTATGATTCTGTGAAGCCATCGGGGCTGGCCATGCTTAGTATCTTGGTCATCTGGAGAAGGGGACTGAGTGCACCCTCGGATGACACCAAGTGGGGAGGGAGTTGATCTGCCTGAGGGAAGGATCAGTCCCTATGGAGGATCGCTGGGCTGAGGCCAATGGGATGAGCTTCAACAAGGCCAAGTGCTGAGTCCCAAATTTTGGTCCCAACAGCCCCATGCAGTGCTGCGCATGTGGGGCTGAGCGGCCGGGAGCTGCACGGGGGGAGATGTGAGTTGGCAGCTGTGGGTGCTGCTGGGCATAGGGCCGGGACTCCCTCGGGTGCTGCTACAGCACAATCTGAGGGAGAAAATGGCTTTGAGCAGCATTCTCTGAGGGCAGCCCCAGTGGGGCCATTCTGCAAGCGGATGCAAGAATAAAACAAGACGTTGCTTCAGCTGAAATAGTTGTACTTGCGTGTTGTCAAAGCAGGGGAGCCTAGAAATGTCAAGCCTGGCTTGTTTTCTGGTCTTTATTCAGAAAAGGAGAGACCTGGGAGCTGAGGAGCCACCTCTGCACAGCTCAGCTGCTCCATCGCTGCTCCATCGCTGCTCCATGGCCATGCTGCAGCCTGGGCTGTCCTGGCTCTGCTCCCCAGCCCAGTAAGCAGCAGGCATGTTATTTTTAAAAACAAATTAAACGCAATGAGCAGCCTCTATCTAGGCCTTCAAGTTGAGTCTTAATTGGCCTCACTCCCCAGAGGCCAGGCAAGCCCCAGAGATGGTGGTGCTACGGCAGTAATGAGCTATTAATAACCCATAGTGACTTCTCCTGCAGGTTGTGTCTGGGTGCATCCTTCCCAGGTCGGGGAGAGGAGGAAGAGAGCCACTCAGACCACAAGGATGAAGTTGAAGCATGAGCTCCTCGTGGATCCCAAAAGCAATAGGAATGCGTGGCCAGGAAGTGGGGAAAGCAGTGGGATCTGTGATCCCACCCTGCGTAGAGCCCTACTTTGCGTCGCACAGCCGCATGCTAATGCCCTGTGGATGATGGTGATGCTTTCCCTCCTGGCTCAGAGAGACAGGGAAGCGTGGCGAAATTAAGACATGTAAAAAGAAGTCTTTAAAAGATAATCTCCCACAGCTCCCAAATTGCACCGAGCAATGGGTTTACTGCTGGAGAATTGCTCGGCTTGTATAATAGGATCAGGGCTGGAAATTATCCACAGAGATGGCATCCTTCCCCACGCTGTGGGCACAAAGAGGGTTGGGAACCTCCCTGTGCACCCTGAGGCTGGATCCGGTAGCATTCCAGAAGCAGCCCACAGCACTCCATCCGAGCAGCCCTGCTGTTTAATTAGGTTAATGACAGCGCTTGGTTTGGGAAAGGTGGTTGATGAGCTTTGCAGCAGTGCTGGGATGTGCATCTCTGGCAGATTTGGAGCAAAGGAGGGAAAAGAGAATGGGGAAAGGGAAAGCAGTGAAAAGGCAAATGGGCAGCAAGGTGCTAATCCCTCCAAAAGGAGGGCAGCAGCAGCTGAGAAGTGGCAGCAGTAATCCATAATCTGCCAAGATTGAGCCCGCAGCCTCCTCCAGCCCCACTGTTGAGGGTGGGGAAGGGAGGACTGGCTCCTGCATGAAGCTCTGAGTGTCCTCCATCCTGTGGAGGGAGGACGGGCCGTGGATGGGTAGGATTTGTTCCATCAGGTAAGACTTAACCACAGCCGCCATGGGGAGCAAGGAGGACGTGATGTCCCACCTTTTCTCTATGCCTGTGTTTGCAGTGAGTATGGTCCCCAGGCCACAAGAAGAGGTCGATGGTGTTTCCTGCAGGGTGAGGACCTGCTGAGGGCCATGGACCATGGTTTGGGGTACTCTAAAGGAGGAGTTTTTCAACTGTAGCTCACAGCCTGGTGATCTCGATAGAACTTGCTGCTGACACCTCTCTCTTTCCTTTCCAGGTGTATGGGAGAATGGTAGAGAGCCCGTAAGACCATGCTCTACACCATGACATGTTGGCTCCCGGTCCTGGTCCTCCACCTGGTCCTCCTGAGCCCGCTGCAGGTGGCAGCCTGCCCTGCCCGCTGCGAGTGTGCCCCGCAGATCAAGTCAGTGGTGTGTCACCGCAAGCGGCTCACTGCCATCCCCGAGGGCATCCCCACCGAGACCAAGATCCTGGAGCTCAACAAGAACCGCATCCGCTGCCTGAACCCAGGGGACCTCTCCCCATACCCCTTGCTGGAGGAGCTGGACTTCAGCGAGAACATCATCACCAATGTGGAGCCAGGAGCCTTCAGCAACCTGTTCAACCTGCAGACTCTGCGGCTGCGGGGGAACCAGCTCAAGCTCATCCCCCCTGGGGTCTTCACCAAGCTGACCAACCTCACCCTGCTGGACATCAGCGAGAACAAACTCGTCATCCTTCTGGACTACATGTTCCAGGACCTGCGGAACCTGAAGAGCCTGGAGGTGGGTGACAACGACCTAGTGTACATCTCCCAGCGCGCCTTCTCGGGGCTGCTCGGCCTGGAGCAACTGACCATCGAGAAGTGCAACCTGACCTCCATCTCAGCCGAGTCACTCTCCTACCTCCAGAACCTCGAGGTGCTGCGGCTCCGGCACCTCAGTATCTCTGCGCTGGAGGAGCAGAACTTCAAGAAGCTCTACAACCTCCTGCAGCTGGAGATCGATAACTGGCCACTGCTGGAAGACATCTCCCCCACCAGCTTCCAGGGCCTGAACCTCACCTCGCTCTCCATCACCTACACCAACATCACAGCCGTGCCCACCGCTGCCTTGAGGAACCTGGTGTACCTCCGCTACCTGAACCTGTCCTACAACCCCATTAGCACTGTGCTGAAGGGCTCCTTTAAAGACCTCATCCGGCTCCAGGAGCTGCATATCGTGGGTGCTCTCTTGGTGTCCGTGGAGCCGCAGGCCTTCTCTGGTCTGAGACAAATCCGTCTGCTCAACCTCTCCAGCAACTTTCTCTCCACGCTGGAGGAGAGCACCTTCCACTCTGTGAACACGCTGGAGACACTGCGGGTGGACAGGAACCCCTTGGCCTGCGACTGCCGCCTCCTCTGGATCCTACAGCGACGGAAGACGCTCAACTTCGAAGGCCAACAGCCCATGTGCTCCACACCGCCCGAAATCCAGGGGAACGCTCTGCGTGACTTCCCTGACTCCGTGCTCTTCGAGTACTTCACCTGCCAGAAGCCCAAGATCAGGGATCGGAAGCTGCAGCACGTGACGGCCCGCGAAGGGCAGTCTGTGTCCTTCCTGTGCCGGGCAGATGGGGAGCCGGAGCCCTCCATCGTCTGGGTGTCCCCTCAGCACCGCATGATCACCACACGCAGCACGGGGCGAGCGACCGTACTGCCAGGGGGCACCCTGGAGATCCGCTTTGCCCAAGTGCAGGACAGCGGCACCTACATCTGCATTGCCAGCAACGCAGGGGGCAACGACACTTATTTTGCCACTCTGACGGTCAAGGGACACCCAAACGATGGCTCCTCCAACGCCAACCGGACTTTGTACCTCAATGAGTTCAACGACACCTACCACAATGACACGCAGGTCTTCTTGAAGTTCACTCTGGATCTCAAGACCATCCTGGTGTCCACAGCCATGGGCTGCATCACCTTCCTCGGCGTGGTCCTCTTCTGCTTCCTGCTCCTCTTTGTCTGGAGCCGGGGCCGAGGACAGCACAAGAACAATTTCTCGGTGGAGTATTCCTTCCGGAAGGTGGATGGACCCACCACCACCACGGGCCAAGGAGGAGCCAGGAAGTTCAACATGAAGATGATCTGAGCCTCTCCAAAGGAGAACCGTTGGCTGTGGCCCGGCCCCGGGCACAGCTGTGGCACAATGGGGCCAGGGGGCACAGGGGCATCAGTGATGCCCTGGGGCATCAACAGGGCCAGCACCACGGTCAGGGACCAAGGGCTGTTGGACTGGATGATCTTGGAGGTCTTTTCCGACCTTAATGATTCTGTGATTGGATGACCCAGCTGGCCCCAGCCCCACGGTGACCCCACAAGTAGCCCAGGGGCCATCCCAGCTCCCGATGTAGCTGACGTTTTTGCTACCAACTATGCATTTCTCAATGAGATCAGCAGCATTTCGGCCTGGGAAAAAAAACAAACAGAAAACAACAACAACAACTCTTCTTCCCCCTTTTCCCCCTTTTTTTTTTTTTGTGTTCTGTTTTTAAGAGACTTAAGAAAACTTTCTCGGTGTTATTTATGGTTGTTCTCTTCTTTTTTTCCTCTGACACTTTTTTAAATGAATTTCCAAAAGAAAAGTCTTCCGGTGCAACACAGGACTGGGGAGCAGCACTGGGGTGTCCCCAACCCCTCCCTGGGCACAGCCAGACCCCGAGGCACGGCCACACCGTGGGACCTTCACCTGGGTGACTCCAGCATGGGGCAGCTCAACGCTGTGGGCTGGGGGTGCTCCTGCACAAGCAATAATGATCCGCACCTGCGCAGGTCGGTGCTGAGGAGTGAGCAGGAAGAAATGGAAAAATGAGGCAGCAGGCATTAAAAATTGGAGGAGCAGCCCCACAGAGAGGCTGTAGCCGGGGTTGGGGTTGACCTGTTGGCAGCTGTGGGGTGTTGGGGTGGTTCTGCTATGGGTGCAAAAAGCAGCTTTGGGTGAATGCAGGGCATTTCCTTCAGCTTGCAAACTTGAAGGCTGCAGGACAGAAGAAGCTGGCTCATCTTGCATGGGGAAGGCAAAAGAAAAAAGACAGGAGAGAAGGAAAAAAGGGGTTGGATCTGAGGAACCAATGGGAGAAGGAACCCCAGAGAAAAGGTCCTGGATGGAGCTGCTGCAGCAGGAAGGGGCTGGAAGGTCCCGGCTGTGTGTGCACGTGTGTGCAGGTGCAAAGCGTGCGTGCATGCACAGCACCCATGCAGGTTCCTCCACTGCTCATTTCCCCACTTGCCGTTGCAGCCATACTCCAGCAGCTCCTGTTCACCACGGGGAGCCCCCATGGTCCCATTTCTTCCTCTCGTCCTTTTCTGCACCCTCTTCGTCCTCAGATCCCACATCCCTCAGTGGTGGGGACTCGCTGCTATGGGGACAGTCCCCAGCATTGTGATCCTTGTCCTGTCAGTTCTTCCACCTCTGCTTGGCCTTGGGATGTAATTTTGGGCTGAGAAAAGGAGCAGCTGAGGGGAGAGTACGGGTGGGAGCTGGGCACAGAGGGGCCATCCCCATCCCCATTCTTGTGGGCACATCCCACTGGGTGTCCCTTCTCCTTGGGAACACACCCAAGATCCCGACCTCTACTGGAGTTAATGGCATCCCCAGGCCTTTGGGGCTGTGTTTTGGGCACAAACCCCTAGACTGCTCCCACACCTTTCCCTGCCCGTGTTTTGGAAGCGTGATGGGGATATCCATCTCACCCTGTCATTCTTCTGTGGGTCCCATCGCATGCCAGGTGCCCTCATACCCCCCGTGTCACCACGCTTGGTGTTGGGGTTGATTTTTACCTGGGGGGTGGGGAGGGGTCAGGCACAAATCCTTGCAGCCAGGAACCTCCTGCCACATGCAAAGGAAGGTTTGGGCAGTGCAGACCCGAACAGTTTTATATGTGATGAGCATGTGAAATATATATATATATTATTTTCTTTTGGGGGGGGGTTGGGAAGAGAAAAAAAAAAAAGTACACAAAATCAGGATTTTTGTGATTTGTTTGGGGTTTTTGGTGGTTTTGTTTGGGTTTGTTGTTTCTTTTTTTTGCCTTTTCTTCCCCATGTGCCTCAAGTATAGGACAGCCACTCGTGCACCGTGCACAGGATCCATGCCATGGACTCCAGCAGAAGGGCTTGGGCAACACCCAGAGCTCAATTAGGGGCAAACACAGAGCCCAGGGCATTGGGGTGGGATTACAATGCAGGGGGTGAGGGCCCCAGTGGGGTCGGGAGTGGAGGATTTGGGCTTTGCCACTGAGCACCACTGCCAGCCCTGTGAACCCCATAGTAAACAATGTTAAAACAACTTTCAGAGGGGACCGAAGTGCATATTAATAACTAATAAATGATTAATGCGCATGTGTTAACAAGCTGCCACTGCTATTAATCTGTTATTAATTATTAAGGGAGTGTTTGTAAGTATGCCCTGAAGCTGACAGGTGCAAAGCCTTGCAGCCACCCTCCTGCTTGCATGGAGCTGGGGGTGGGGGGGGGTTAAAGGGGTTCACACACAGCAAGGTGTGCACACATTTTCTCCATCCTCAGTGCCCCCACAGCTCCCTTCCTTTTGCTGCACCATCTCGGGCTCAGCTTGCAGTCCCAGACACTGGAAATAGCTGCATATCGTGGCAGTGTAATTTTCAGGGTTTTGTTTTGGCCAGAGCCCCTCCAACAAGGCTGGAATCCAAGCCCTGGGGGTTTGTGTGCAGCAAATGGGGGGAAACTGAAACACAGATGGGCACTGCTGTGGGGCCAAGGGGCTGAAGGCAGCAGCACTGGAGGGCTGGGGGGAATTTCCACTGCTAAGAAGAATAGGGTTATCCTTGAAAGGGTCCCCTTGCCTGTCCCACCAGCCCCAGGGGACAACCTGGCATCACACAAGGCCCTCTCCAAGCTGCCATAGCTGTCCCCATGAGGTGCTCAGATGTCCCCAGTGTCCCTTGCCCAGTTGATTGGGGACCACCTGCCTTTGTGTCCCCAGCAGTGAGGCTGCTGAGCATCCTGAAACAGAGCATCGCCCTGATCTAAGGCTTGTGCCACCCCACAGTCCTGGCTCTCCCAGTATGGGACCAGGATGGGTGCTGTGGGCGGTGAAGCAAAGCAATGCCTCCATCTGCTGGAGGAAAGGGCTCTGGGTGGCTCCCAGCCGCCTCCCCCCACACCCCAAAACCATGTACCCAGCAGGGATTTAGGGATGCTCCTGGGGTTGCATCCAGCACAGTGGTGGCCCTGTTTGGAAGCTGTCCCTTGGCTCTGCAGCTGGCCAGGGCAGGAGCACAAAATTGGGATTTTTCAGTCATTTTCTGCATGGAAAAAATAATAATAATAATTAAAAAGGCATATCCCCAGAGAGCATGGCAGCCTAGGGGTTGGGTTTGTTACCCCCACAGTGCAGTAGCTCTGGGTGCAACGGGACCAATGATGCCAAGCAACTGGATCTGAGTGCAGACCAAAGAAACCAGAGCTGTGGATAAAGCAAGAAAAGGCCAAAAATAAAGGCAATTAGGGGAAAAAAAATAAAAAGCAATTTTCCAGCAGGTGCATTTAAAGATCTCATCCCCCGCCGGGATGAGAAACCAATTTCCTTATAAATTAGAAAGACTTCAGCTAAATGGAGGTTCCTCACCTCAGCCCCATAGATCCCCACTGCAATGTGTGGGTGAGCAATTTCACTTTTGTTTCCATAATCCTGGTGAGCATCTCCCTTGCTTCCCCAGTGAAAGTTAATTTGGAGGATGTCACAGCTCCAACCTCCACATTTTTGCCTGCTGTGGGGCTCCTCCTCCCTTCCTTGCCTTGCCTTGCCTTGCCTTGCCTCTTCCTTGCCTTCTCTCCCACTCCCTTCCCACCCTTCTATTCCCTTCCTTTCCCTTTCCCTTTCCTTTTCCCTTTCCCTTTCCCTCCCCATTCCCTTTCCCTTTTCCTTTCCCTTTCCCTCCCCATTCCCTTTCCCTTCCCCTTTCCCTTTCCCTTTCCCTTTTCCCTACCCTTTCCCTTCCCCTTCCCCTTCCTTTCCTTTCCCTTTCCTTTCCCTTCCTTTCCCTTTCCCTTTCCTTTCCCTTTGCCTTCCTTTCCCCTTCCCTTCCCTTCCCTTCCCTTCCCTCTTTCCTTTTCCCTTTTCCCTTTTTCCTTTTTCCTTTCATTTCTCCTTTTCTTTCCCTTTCCCTTTTTCTTCCCTTCCATTTCCCCTTCCCCTCCTTTCCCTTCCCTTCCCATTCATTCCTCTTTCCCTTTCTTTCCTCTTACCCTTTCCCCTCTCTTCCCCTTCCCCTTTCCCTTCCCTTCTTCTAACACAAAACTTGTTGCCTTTCCTCTCTGCAAACCCACATCTGCTCACCCTGCAGCCTCGATGCTCCCAGGTGAAATTCCAGTGATTTGCTTACAGCTGGGCCACGATACAGCCCAAATCTGACGTTTTAGAGTGTTAATAGAGCCACCTTGCCCTGCGGACAAAGGGGGTGGGATTTCCTGATGTGCAATGGCTGCAGGAAATCCCAGACCTAGAAAAAAAAAAGCAGAAGAAAACAAAATCTCCATCTCCCTGATACATCTGATGTCGTGTCGCTGAGAGCAGGGAACTCAGGGTGCTTTCAGAAGGATTTCCAGCAGCATCCCCCCCTGCCACCCAGCCAGCACCCAGAAGGAGGAGCGCAAAGTGTATCCGAGCAGCAGGGGTGAAGCAAACCCATTGCAACAACCTGCAGCGGTCGGTGCGCGCTGCTGAGTGCAATCGGTGCCCCCGGAGCACCCCGGGGTGACGCGGGGAGCAACGCTGAGCCTCGAGCTTCCTTTAAGCTCGCATTGACATCGGTGAATGTGTTTTGAAAGCACATCTTCCTGCAAGCAGAGGCCATGGCCAGCGCGGGGGGAGCGCAGGATGGGGTTTGGGAGCATTCGCTGAGCCCCCAGCAGTGCCAGGAGATGGGAATGGAGCCCTGCAGGCCCCCGCCGCTGCCAGGGAAAGCTTGGAGGTAACGAACTGCTCTGCAAACATCTCCCCAAATGCACTTCCTGGCTGCACCCGCTTAGAACGCTCCAGCCCAAAGTGTTGCACCGCAGTGAGACCTGTGGTTGCAGCAGGGCAATATCTTTCCCCGGGGGGAGGGAGGCAAATCTGGACTGAAGTCTGATGATGCTGGAAGCAGAAAACGGTGGGTTTCAAGAAAGTCGGCGTTGTTTCAGTACCGCTCATAGCAGCAGGGCTGGAGGTGCAGGTTTGCACTGAGTCCAGCCAGAATGGGGAAGTGCAGCCCCATGGGTGGCCCCTTCTCGCTGCTCCCCATCCCTGCTCAGTGTTTGTGTGCTCCCCTCCTCGTGCACAGACCTCTGGATCCCTCAGACCCCATCTCTGCTCGGGCTGGGTGGGAGGTTTTCCTGCTCTCACTCCATACACCTCCCCCATTCATCATCCACCTCGTTGCTACCAACCACGGACCAGCAGGGCAGACCTGGGGTGCACCCCATCCTTCTGCAAACACGCACCAGCATGCATGAAGCCCCCAGCACCTTCCACCAGCAGAACAGGGGCTGCAGTCACAGGGAGCCCAAACTCTCTGCTTTTCACCCCAAAACCATGCAGGCACGGCCTCCCTGCCCACTGCTTCCCCTTTTTCTTTACTCTCTGGAGCCGACAGCGGAAGCTCCTGGGGGGCCATGTGCTGACTCCCAGCTCTGTGCAGGGCCATGGCACGCGCCCGCTGTGCCAGCCTGGACCTGGGGGGCTCCATGGCGAACACCCCCGTGTTGGACACCCTGGAGGAGCACCCACCTCAGACCCCTACCTCAGCCCTCATCTACAGCAATGTGGGTGAGTGACAGCCCAGCATCCAGCCAGGGGGGTGGGGGGCTCAGCACTGGGCTCTGTGTGTGTCTTTGAGGGGGATAACGTGGGGTGAATAATTCCTCTCTCCGCAGGAGAGCTGCGTGCCCACCTCGTCCCCACCAAGGCCAGCCGAGGGGATGGAGCCAGGAGAGCCCCCCCACAGCCCAGCCATGATCCCCTGCCTCCCCCCTTGCCCCAAAAGCAGCTGCAGCGAGCAGAGTNAGAGACTTAAGAAAACTTTCTCGGTGTTATTTATGGTTGTTCTCTTCTTTTTTTCCTCTGACACTTTTTTAAATGAATTTCCAAAAGAAAAGTCTTCCGGTGCAACACAGGACTGGGGAGCAGCACTGGGGTGTCCCCAACCCCTCCCTGGGCACAGCCAGACCCCGAGGCACGGCCACACCGTGGGACCTTCACCTGGGTGACTCCAGCATGGGGCAGCTCAACGCTGTGGGCTGGGGGTGCTCCTGCACAAGCAATAATGATCCGCACCTGCGCAGGTCGGTGCTGAGGAGTGAGCAGGAAGAAATGGAAAAATGAGGCAGCAGGCATTAAAAATTGGAGGAGCAGCCCCACAGAGAGGCTGTAGCCGGGGTTGGGGTTGACCTGTTGGCAGCTGTGGGGTGTTGGGGTGGTTCTGCTATGGGTGCAAAAAGCAGCTTTGGGTGAATGCAGGGCATTTCCTTCAGCTTGCAAACTTGAAGGCTGCAGGACAGAAGAAGCTGGCTCATCTTGCATGGGGAAGGCAAAAGAAAAAAGACAGGAGAGAAGGAAAAAAGGGGTTGGAACTGAGGAACCAATGGGAGAAGGAACCCCAGAGAAAAGGTCCTGGATGGAGCTGCTGCAGCAGGAAGGGGCTGGAAGGTCCCGGCTGTGTGTGCACGTGTGTGCAGGTGCAAAGCGTGAGTGCATGCACAGCACCCATGCAGGTTCCTCCACTGCTCATTTCCCCACTTGCCGTTGCAGCCATACTCCAGCAGCTCCTGTTCACCACGGGGAGCCCCCATGGTCCCATTTCTTCCTCTCGTCCTTTTCTGCACCCTCTTCGTCCTCAGATCCCACATCCCTCAGTGGTGGGGACTCGCTGCTATGGGGACAGTCCCCAGCATTGTGATCCTTGTCCTGTCAGTTCTTCCACCTCTGCTTGGCCTTGGGATGTAATTTTGGGCTGAGAAAAGGAGCAGCTGAGGGGAGAGTACGGGTGGGAGCTGGGCACAGAGGGGCCATCCCCATCCCCATTCTTGTGGGCACATCCCACTGGGTGTCCCTTCTCCTTGGGAACACACCCAAGATCCCGACCTCTACTGGAGTTAATGGCATCCCCAGGCCTTTGGGGCTGTGTTTTGGGCACAAACCCCAAGACTGCTCCCACACCTTTCCCTGCCCATGTTTTGGAAGCGTGATGGGGATATCCATCTCACCCTGTCATACTTCTGTGGGTCCCATCGCATGCCAGGTGCCCTCATACCCCCCGTGTCACCACGCTTGGTGTTGGGGTTGATTTTTACCTGGGGGGTGGGGAGGGGTCAGGCACAAATCCTTGCAGCCAGGAACCTCCTGCCACATGCAAAGGAAGGTTTGGGCAGTGCAGACCCGAACAGTTTTATATGTGATGAGCATGTGAAATATATATATATATAATTTTCTTTTGGGGGGGGGTTGGGAAGAGAAAAAAAAAAAAGTACACAAAATCAGGATTTTTGTGATTTGTTTGGGGTTTTTGGTGGTTTTGTTTGGGTTTGTTGTTTCTTTTTTTTGCCTTTTCTTCCCCATGTGCCTCAAGTATAGGACAGCCACTCGTGCACCGTGCACAGGATCCATGCCATGGCCTCCAGCAGAAGGGCTTGGGCAACACCCAGAGCTCAATTAGGGGCAAACACAGAGCCCAGGGCATTGGGGTGGGATTACGATGCAGGGGGTGAGGGCCCCAGTGGGGTCGGGAGTGGAGGATTTGGGCTTTGCCACTGAGCACCACTGCCAGCCCTGTGAACCCCATAGTAAACAATGTTAAAACAACTTTCAGAGGGGACCGAAGTGCATATTAATAACTAATAAATGATTAATGCGCATGTGTTAACAAGCTGCCACTGCTATTAATCTGTTATTAATTATTAAGGGAGTGTTTGTAAGTATGCCCTGAAGCTGACAGGTGCAAAGCCTTGCAGCCACCCTCCTGCTTGCATGGAGCTGGGGGTGGGGGGGGGTTAAAGGGGTTCACACACAGCAAGGTGTGCACACATTTTCTCCATCCTCAGTGCCCCCACAGCTCCCTTCCTTTTGCTGCACCATCTCGGGCTCAGCTTGCAGTCCCAGACACTGGAAATAGCTGCATATCGTGGCAGTGTAATTTTCAGGGTTTTGTTTTGGCCAGAGCCCCTCCAACAAGGCTGGAATCCAAGCCCTGGGGGTTTGTGTGCAGCTCATGGGGGGAAACTGAAACACAGATGGGCACTGCTGTGGGGCCAAGGGGCTGAAGGCAGCAGCACTGGAGGGCTGGGGGGAATTTCCACTGCTAAGAAGAATAGGGTTATCCTTGAAAGGGTCCCCTTGCCTGTCCCACCAGCCCCAGGGGACAACCTGGCATCACACAAGGCCCTCTCCAAGCTGCCATTGCTGTCCCCATGAGGTGCTCGGATGTCCCCAGTGTCCCTTGCCCAGTTGATTGGGGACCACCTGCCTTTGTGTCCCCAGCAGTGTGGCTGCTGAGCATCCTGAAACAGAGCATCGCCCTGATCTCAGGCTTGTGCCACCCCACAGTCCTGGCTCTCCCAGTATGGGACCAGGGTGGGTGCTGTGGGCGGTGAAGCAAAGCAATGCCTCCATCTGCTGGAGGAAAGGGCTCTGGGTGGCTCCCAGCCGCCTCCCCCCACACCCCAAAACCGTGTACCCAGCAGGGATTTAGGGATGCTCCTGGGTTGCATCCAGCACATTGGTGGCCCTGTTTGGAAGCTGTCCCTTGGCTCTGCAGCTGGCCAGGGCAGGAGCACAAAATTGGGATTTTTCAGTCATTTTCTGCATGGAAAAAATAATAATAATAATTAAAAAGGCATATCCCCAGAGAGCATGGCAGCCTAGGGGTTGGGTTTGTTACCCCCACAGTGCAGTAGCTCTGGGTGCAACGGGACCAGTGATGCCAAGCAACTGGATCTGAGTGCAGACCAAAGAAACCAGAGCTGTGGATAAAGCAAGAAAAGGCCAAAAATAAAGGCAATTAGGGGAAAAAAAATAAAAAGCAATTTTCCAGCAGGTGCATTTAAAGATCTCATCCCCCGCCGGGATGAGAAACCAATTTCCTTATAAATTAGTAAGACTTCAGCTAAATGGAGGTTCCTCACCTCAGCCCCATAGATCCCCACTGCAATGTGTGGGTGAGCAATTTCACTTTTGTTTCCATAATCCTGGTGAGCATCTCCCTTGCTTCCCCAGTGAAAGTTAATTTGGAGGATGTCACAGCTCCAACCTCCACATTTTTGCCTGCTGTGGGGCTCCTCCTCCCTTCCTTGCCTTGCCTTGCCTTGCCTTGCCTCTTCCTTGCCTTCTCTCCCACTCCCTTCCCACCCTTCTATTCCCTTCCTTTCCCTTTCCCTTTCCTTTTCCCTTTCCCTTTCCCTCCCCATTCCCTTTCCCTTTTCCTTTCCCTTTCCCTCCCCATTCCCTTTCCCTTCCCCTTTCCCTTTCCCTTTCCCTTTTCCCTACCCTTTCCCTTCCCCTTCCCCTTCCTTTCCTTTCCCTTTCCTTTCCCTTCCTTTCCCTTTCCCTTTCCTTTCCCTTTGCCTTCCTTTCCCCTTCCCTTCCCTTCCCTTCCCTTCCCTCTTTCCTTTTCCCTTTTCCCTTTTTCCTTTTTCCTTTCATTTCTCCTTTTCTTTCCCTTTCCCTTTTTCTTCCCTTCCATTTCCCCTTCCCCTCCTTTCCCTTCCCTTCCCATTCATTCCTCTTTCCCTTTCTTTCCTCTTACCCTTTCCCCTCTCTTCCCCTTCCCCTTTCCCTTCCCTTCTTCTAACACAAAACTTGTTGCCTTTCCTCTCTGCAAACCCACATCTGCTCACCCTGCAGCCTCGATGCTCCCAGGTGAAATTCCAGTGATTTGCTTACAGCTGGGCCACGATACAGCCCAAATCTGACGTTTTAGAGTGTTAATAGAGCCACCTTGCCCTGCGGACAAAGGGGGTGGGATTTCCTGATGTGCAATGGCTGCAGGAAATCCCAGACCTAGAAAAAAAAAAGCAGAAGAAAACAAAATCTCCATCTCCCTGATACATCTGATGTCGTGTCGCTGAGAGCAGGGAACTCAGGGTGCTTTCAGAAGGATTTCCAGCAGCATCCCCCCCTGCCACCCAGCCAGCACCCAGAAGGAGGAGCGCAAAGTGTATCCGAGCAGCAGGAGTGAAGCAAACCCATTGCAACAACCTGCAGCGGTCGGTGCGCGCTGCTGAGTGCAATCGGTGCCCCCGGAGCACCCCGGGGTGACGCGGGGAGCAACGCTGAGCCTCGAGCTTCCTTTAAGCTAGCATTGACATAGGTGAATGTGTTTTGAAAGCACATCTTCCTGCAAGCAGAGGCCATGGCCAGCGAGGGGGGAGCGCAGGATGGGGTTTGGGAGCATTCGCTGAGCCCCCAGCAGTGCCAGGAGATGGGAATGGAGCCCTGCAGGCCCCCGCCGCTGCCAGGGAAAGCTTGGAGGTAACGAACTGCACTGCAAACATCTCCCCAAATGCACTTCCTGGCTGCACCCACTTAGAACGCTCCAGCCCAAAGTGTTGCACCGCAGTGAGACCTGTGGTTGCAGCAGGGCAATATCTTTCCCCGGGGGGAGGGAGGCAAATCTGGACTGAAGTCTGATGATGCTGGAAGCAGAAAACGGTGGGTTTCAAGAAAGTCGGCGTTGTTTCAGTACCGCTCATAGCAGCAGGGCTGGAGGTGCAGGTTTGCACTGAGTCCAGCCAGAATGGGGAAGTGCAGCCCCATGGGTGGCCCCTTCTCGCTGCTCCCCATCCCTGCTCAGTGTTTGTGTGCTCCCCTCCTCGTGCACAGACCTCTGGATCCCTCAGACCCCATCTCTGCTCGGGCTGGGTGGGAGGTTTTCCTGCTCTCACTCCATAAACCTCCCCCATTCATCATCCACCTCGTTGCTACCAACCACGGACCAGCAGGGCAGACCTGGGGTGCACCCCATCCTTCTGCAAACACGCACCAGCATGCATGAAGCCCCCAGCACCTTCCACCAGCAGAACAGGGGCTGCAGTCACAGGGAGCCCAAACTCTCTGCTTTTCACCCCAAAACCATGCAGGCACGGCCTCCCTGCCCACTGCTTCCCCTTTTTCTTTACTCTCTGGAGCCGACAGCGGAAGCTCCTGGGGGGCCATGTGCTGACTCCCAGCTCTGTGCAGGGCCATGGCACGCGCCCGCTGTGCCAGCCTGGACCTGGGGGGCTCCATGGCGAACACCCCCGTGTTGGACACCCTGGAGGAGCACCCACCTCAGACCCCTACCTCAGCCCTCATCTACAGCAATGTGGGTGAGTGACAGCCCAGCATCCAGCCAGGGGGGTGGGGGGCTCAGCACTGGGCTATGTGTGTGTCTTTGAGGGGGATAACGTGGGGTGAATAATTCCTCTCTCCGCAGGAGAGCTGCGTGCCCACCTCGTCCCCACCAAGGCCAGCCGAGGGGATGGAGCCAGGAGAGCCCCCACACAGCCCAGCCATGATCCCCTGCCTCCCCCCTTGCCCCAAAAGCAGCTGCAGCGAGCAGAGTCCCTCCCTGAGCCGGGCACATGGCAGCCCTATGGCCGAGACCCCCCGCCACGGCTTGGCAGCCCTTGGCCTCAACACAAGGATGGGGCACCCAGAAAGCCCCTGACCAAATCACAGAGCCTGGGGGAGACCCGGAGGGGGGTTCCGATGCCCAACCTGGCAGATCTGACATTTGGGACAGGGGACGCAGTGCTGGGCCCGATCCTGCAGGGTCTGGAGGACCGGATAGGGCTGTGCGAGGCCATGATGGGCTGCCATGCTGCTGGCCTGGCTCGGCTGTGTGCCCGCGCCATGGAGAGGCTGATGGGGTCCTGGGGGGGGCTGCAGGCCAAGCTGGCAGGGCAGGGCTGGGCTGCACTCAGCGTGCTGCAGCGGGAGCCGTGCTGCCAGAGCGGGGATGCCTGGTATTACCGTGTGGGGGTCACCTTTAGGAAAGAACAGCTGGAGCTCACAGCCAAGGTAAGGGGGGGTTGGGGCAGCACGAGGGGGCTGCAAGGAGCAGGAGCCCTGGGTGGGTGAGCAGGATGGATGGCATTTGGGTGGTTCCTCTTTGGCTCCTACTTCTTCATTTGCAAAACAAGCTGGTGCTGCTGCTGAAGCCTCTCGCACATCCAAGGGAACAAAGGTCCAAGGTCCAAGGATGACACAGCTGGGGAAGGTGCACAAGGCCTCGAGGGGTGAGCAGACATGGAGCAGGGCTGGGTGTCCTGGCAGTGTGGGGTGAGAGGCAGCACAGCAGCTGTGCAGCTCAGCTGGGGCTGACCCCCCTCTTTACACCCTGCTTCTTCATAGAATCACAGAATGGTTTGAGTTGGAAGGGACACTGAAAGGCCATCTGGTCCCACCCCCCGCACTGAACAGGGACACCCGCAGCTCCATCAGGTGCCCAGAGTCCCATCCTTTGGCCTTGAGAATCTACAAGAGTGGGGCACCCCTGTCTGGACAACCTGTGCCTCACCACCCTTATCGTAAAAAACTTCTTCCTCATACCCAATCTGATTTCTTGCTCCGAGCTGTTTCAGCATGCACCAAAGGGTGCAGGGGAGCCCATGCACTGTGCATGGGTAGAAGCTGAGCATGGGTAGGAGCTGCACGATGGCCTAGCTCAGGACAGGCTCTGTCCCAGCACATCTGCTCCTGCCCCATCTCTCCTTGCAGGTCCTCAAGCCAGGCTGCTGCACTGCGGAGATGCAGAGCTCCCTTGGATCACACTGCAGCATCCAGCGCATCATCAGCCGCTTCACTGACCGCCTCCCAGGGGCGCTGGTGCTCCCAGGTCACCCCGGCAAGCCGGGACTGTCCCCAGGCTGCCCTGCTGTTCCCCGTGTCCTGCAGGTCCTCCTTTCCCCAGATGTGCCCTACCAGACCCTGGCCGGGTTTGTGGAGAGCTCTCGTGCACTGCATAGGAGCAGCCCTGGGCACTACGAGCGCCTGGCATGCCTGCTCCTCCTGCAGCTGTGCACAGGGCTGGAGCATCTCAGGGTGCAGAATGTGGGGCAGGGTGATATCTGCCCCGAGAACCTGTTGCTGGTGCAGTGCCCGTGTCCCCCTGGCAGCCAGCAGGACAAGGAGGGGTCCGTGGGGCTGTCCCTTCCAAGGCTGCTCATCAGCAACTTCTTCAAGGTGAAAGACAAGACCAGGCCTTGTTCCACCAGCCAAGAGTGGGACTGGACCAAGGGTTCCGCTGCTCTCCCCACCCCGATGGCAGATGAGCTGAACGTAGGCATGCTGATCTATAGGATCTTGCACGTGGATATCTCTCTGGAAAACGCCTTGGATCTGAGAAGCAATCAGCTTCCTGCAATCCCCTCCCTGTCCATCTATTCCACGGGACTCAAGCATTTGGCCACACTGCTTCTCCACCGAGATCCAGGCAAGAGGGTCTCCATCAAGGAAGCCAGGCACATCCTGCAGGTCCTGCTCTGGGGGCCTCGCCAGGAGCTCTTTGCTAAGAGCAAGAAGACTCTGGCCCTGCTCCAGAGCTGGCTGGAGATGAAGAGGGCTCTTCTGCTGCTGAAGTTGGCCGAGAAGGCGGCCGGGGGGAGCCCTGGCCTCGAGGAGTGGCTGTGCTGCCAGTACTTTGTGGAGGCCACTGAGCACATGCTCTACCAGGTCACCCAGACTCTTTATGTGCCATAAAGACCAACCTGCCCACAAGGTTCCCCAAAGCCAAGAGCCCGTGGAGGTTCCAGCTCTTATCTCCCCAACTAAAGCTGGTCCTGGCTGGGAAAACTCATTTCCAAATCTGAAACTGCTCCCACACAGCACGTGAACAGAGCTAAGCAAGCAAGAACCAAACTCTCAGTGCAATACCTTGGCCGCCACGACGCAGATGTGTTTCTGCACCCTCAGCTGATTTTTGTTCAGCGCTTTGAGTCCAGCTTATCAGAGCCTCTCAGCAAAGACAGCTGGATGGAAGGCACAGGATGAAGCAGCAGCTCAGCAGCTCATTGCCCTAAGTTAATGTGAATAAAGCTCAGGCTTTTCCCACAAAGCCCTCCTCCTGCATGGCTGCTGTCACTGTTTTAAATAACAATACAAAGTCATACATTATTGCTCACAGTAAGACGCACTTATGGGAGGAGAAACGCAACCCATCATACAGCCGTGTCCTTTTTAGGAACAGCTTGTGGCATAGTCACAAATAGAAATGACATCTCGGAGGAGGAAATAAAGCAGCCACACAGCTTCAATAAAACCCAGAGCTGAGCCTCTTAAACGCTGCTCCTTTCAGTGCTTTCTTACAGTGCTATGCACCCTGGGGATCTAACGTGGGAGGATCACGAAGCTGAAGTTCACTGCCCCGTGGCGATGAGCTGGAGCTGCAGTGAGCACTTGGTGGGTTTGTGGCTGCTGGGAGATGGGAGATGGGAGATGCCTGCAGGTCTGTGTGTAAGAGACCCCCCTCGGGGTCTACCAGGAGCCAGCAACCAGCACGTGGGCACATTACACAGCGATACCTCCAGGTGCATGGGATGTGGAGAAGTCCACGTGAGAAAGGCAGAAACTTGAGACCTGCACAATCCTCCCAAAGGCCTGGCTCTGGCACATGGGGTGGCAGAGAGGGATCGGCACATCGGGGGCAGAAGTCCATTGCACACAGCCCTGGGCTGCATGGCACCTCCTCCCCTCAAGCAGGGCTTGCTGGGAAGCACTGCTCACTCGTGGGCAAGATGCTTCCATCTGACTCACGCTGTGACTCAGCTGAGAGCAGTGCTGCGCAGAGCCCCATAACCACACCTGTCCTGGGACGTGCGAGGGGACACGTCTCAAGGACACATTGCACGTGCAGTCACTGCTCAGCACAGAGCAGCTCAGCACCTCGATCCCCAACCCAGCCTGCACAGAGGGCAGGGTGTCATGCAAGGCCCTGCTTGGGTAGCTGGTATAATTATTAACTAAGTAATTATTAATCCGCTCACAGCTATCACCTGACAGCAGCAAAGCAGTTGCTGCAGGCTGTATGCACAGGGAGAAAAAGGCTCCCAGTCAGCAGGTTCCTGCCCTGTCCCCTCGGTGTGCTGCTTCCCCAGGGCTCCGCTTTCTTCCAGCCCAGCATGGAAGCATGCCCGATCCCCATCCATGGGCTCAGGGCCGTACCCAGCTGAGATCACAGCCCTGTTCTGTGAGCATCCCTGCCCTGAGCAGCCCCCAAAACAAAGCAGCACGGGAGGTGAGACCAAGGATGGCCAGGTCCTGTGGATCAGAGATGGGAAGAAATGGAGACAAACAAGCTCCTTGCCCAAACACGACCCAAGCACAGCCCTCTCACAAAGCCATCATCTCCCAGTCAGAGCCTTTGGGCCAGAACCATACAGGAGGCAATGCCCTGCATCCTGTAGTATCATGCATGGCTACAAGATGGCAGTAAGAGCCCTGGCAGCACAGCCTGCTTGGGCATCTCACCATGAAAAAATAAAGAGAAACAAACTGCTCTGAATGCCCATTCCAGCCCCAGGCTGGCCGGATCTTGCACTGCTGCCACTTTGCATCCCCAGTTCTGGTTTCCACCCGACCACCACCATCAGTGAACCTCTCCCCTTTCGCTATCTGGCTCAGAGTACCCACGGTCAGCAAGTTGGTAAGGAAACACAGCCTCAGAGCAGAGCTTGGGCTCTGCATTGGCACGTCCCTGCAGGAAGCAGGCAGCAGCAACACTACTGCAGCACACCAGAGGAAAACAAATCCCTCTAGAAAACCCTCTTAGGAATTTCAGGCCTTTGCCAGCTTGGTGAGGAAAAGCAGAAACATCCTCTCCACTCCATCTCCCTCACCCTTGTTTTGCTGCTGGCAAGTTCACAGCTTTCCCAGAAAACAACACAGGAAGAGGAGAATTAATGGGCTGCAAGCAGTTAGCAGGAGAGCAGGGGGAAAGAGGGAGGGCTGCTGCTGCACTGGGTCCACCAGGAAGCAAGGAGCACACACTGCAGGTGGGAAGGGTCAAGATGTTAGCAAAAGGTTTGTGTAAGCACCCAAAGCCCATTAGACAGACCATAAGGACACTCAGCCTTAGCAACACTGCTGATTTAACAGGCTCTCCAGGAAGACAGTGCCACAACCCTCAGCCACTTCGTGCTGCAGCAAGAAGAGTTACCACTGCAGGGTGTGCTCCCTGCTGCTGCTTTGAGAGCAGAGCTGGAAGGATGGCAGTTCAATGTACCCCACACCATCCCTGAATTGCTTAGCTCACCCCACAGAGCAGTCTCCCATGGCCCATTTATACATCCCATGTATTTTCCTAAGGCCAAGTGCTGCAGGGACATCAAGCCAGGGGTACAAAATGAGCTGTAACGCTGCGCATGGATTCACACCAACTCACAGCATGAACAAGGGGAAGTTTCACACATGGTGAGATAACCTTGCACCCAACACACAAGCCATCCTAGCAGCCCACTGCTACATGTTTTATAGGCAGTTTGATACGATCAGATGGCACAAAACAAGCCTACAAAGCTGCAGATGTAAGCACTAAAAAAATGTGAAATATGCTTTCAAGTACAGCCCCTCTGGAGACTTACCTGTGGAGCTGACAGCTTCAGGGCAAGCACTGGTCATTCTAGCAACACACGAACACTTTTTCCCCCCTGTTGAGTACTGCAGACATTAAACAGCTGAGGCCCTACACACACACACTGCTCAGCTCCAGCTCCTTCTCCTTACACCTCAATCCCAATCAGTTTCACATTTGCAGCTCCTGTGATGGAGGCTGCCTGGACTCGGTCACAGTAGCTATGCAAGTGCCACAAGCCTTCCTAGATCATGATTGCATTGAATCCTGCACACGAGCACAGGACTCCACTGCTACACTAACAGCCTCTACAGCCTACAAGTGTGTATTTGATACTCCGAGACACCTGAGCCTCATGGCATGTGTGAGCTGCACTTCTCAGCATTTCACTTGTGACTCTACCAGCAGATGCCCCAAGTATCCTATGAAACATTGATAGAGCAGGGATCTGGGGATCACAATCACCAGTGAAACGGATAATCTGCTCATTATTTCAATACAAGCAGGCTTTTCCAGGGCTGCAAGTCCTGACAGATCATCACCTTGAGCTCCAACCAAGCAAGAAGTGACCCAAAGGCCTTTCCCTACCTGAAACAGTCGGGACAGTTCCAGAGCCACCTCTTCAGAGTGCAAGTCTTTAAACAGCTTAAAACCAGCAATAAAAAGTAAAATATAAATTTTTATTTAGAATTAAAGCAAATACTTCAGTATCACAAACACAATATTAAACTTCAAGAAATATACTGCTAATTTGGAGGGAGCATTTATTTTTTTGCACAACCACAACATGCGCACAAATCCAAAGATGTGGAGTCTGAAATTTTCAACATCTCACCACCAGAGCAGTTGGTCACAACGTTTCATACAAAGTTACATAGACTGTAATAGATGTTGACAAAATTTCTACAGAATCATCTTTATAGACAACGAGAAAGCTCTAAGAGGCAAACATTGCAATCTATTCTTCTTCTGATGAGTCTCTCTCAAACGTGTAGGCCATGAAGCAAGCATCTGGTCTCTTGGGGACAAGGGGATGCCCTGGTCTCACAATCTCAAAGCCCAAAAAGCTGAAAGTACGGAGCAATGCAGCTAGGAAACAAAAAAAGGAAGACATTTCATCATGTGATTCCATAACGGAAGTTAAAGTACCCACCAAAACCAGCTTCAAGTATTGCATCAGCCTTTCTAATGCTGAGTTAACACCTACCTCTATCATCTCTGTTCTTGTGGAAACAAATGAACACGTGATCAACTTGAAGCTGTTCTTCAGCAAACTCCAGAAGAACTGCAAAACTGGGAGACAAACACAAGGGGTTGAGTGCACACAGGCAGGCACTTCCCTCAGACGCGAGGAGCAAGGCCCTGCGAAACCATCCTCACTCATTGTAAGCAGAAGTGAAAGCCACGGGTTGAAGACTGAAACACCAGCAGGAAACACCAAGCCGAGGTTTAAACAAGGGGCACAAATCTAAGCCATCATTACACCAAATTTCTGAAGGGAGAACTGCAGAGACAGCCTCAGAACCAGGCTTATTTTCAGTGGATAAAGGCAGCCATCGCTACCAGGAACACAGTTTGACATCACAGATCTTTTAGCTGGTTCTGGCTGGCAGAACAGGCAGAGGATGACCTCAAACCAGGACCATTTGATGCTCTCTTACAGGAGCCTGCCACCAAGCACTGTAACCAGACTTCCAACGTAAGAAAAGTGGAAAAGAACAGTGCAGTGCTGCAGACCTTCAGGACAATTTATAGTGAAGTTGCATTTTATTCTACCCACCTGTCCTTGCTCCCTTCAGGCAGAGCACCACTGGGTATTTCAATATAGAGGTTGTTGTTGTTCAGCACTGCTCTCCAACTAATGTGTTTGGCATCTGTAAGCCTTGACTGGACATTCAGAATTCTTGTCCTGTTATTAGATGTTAGTTCTTCTGTCACATTCAGCCGATTATCCTGCGGAATTAAAAGGTGCAACATTACTTCCACTTCATTTTGGAGATGGGTTAACTTCCACGAAAAGGCTGAAGGCAAAAGAGCCTTCCCACCTACCAGAGAGAGCTGCTTAACGTTACTCATACTCACCGAATAAAATAAATTAGCTGAAAGATTGTGATCCCTCTGACTATTCCCTCGCCCACCTGGGATCTTCAGGGGTGGGTGAGGGACATCAGGAGCACCACCGAGGCCCCGGACCCAGGTTACTACAGCAATTGAAGGGAACCCTGGAACTAGAAGAGGATCACAGTCAGAGATAAGCAAGTGTTAAGAGTCATGAGAATTCTAGGTTTTACAGGCATCAGATGGCAGTGGATTTTGATTTTGTTTTTTAAATAAACCTAGACCAAGGGAACTCCTCCCACTGCAACCTATTTGGTAGCAAGACAAAGGAACATCCAGGCACTGAACATCACCTGCAGCTCAGAGCCACAAGCACCAGAAAGGCATTACTGGAGTATCTGGATGGAAACGCTTGCTTGGGGGGTGAAAATCCTCTCAGCCTGGAGTGAGATGTATTTCCCTATCAAGGCAGCTGTGTATTTGCTCTATGTTTGACCCAGTCCCAAGAAAGGAACCATTTTACTATTGCGTACGTGATGCCACAGACCCCATTTTCTTCCCCATCTTGATCTCTTAAGAGATCACGATTGGCCCAGCAAGCTAGAGAACATTTTCCCTTATGCTTAATTAAATTAGAATTTTGCATCAGTGCTTTTAGCTTGAGATCAGAAAACACATGAAAAGCATGATCTCAGATTGTCTTAAATGCTTCCACCACACAAAGCTCGGAAAGCAAGCTCTGTGGTTTCAATGCAAATCCGAATATCTGAAAATCTGAGAGCCTTCCTGACTTTCAGAGCCTTTTTACATCGCTCAGCCACGCCGTGGTACTTCGGGTGAAGGATGTTCTCTGGAGATATGAGCATTTCTTGTACGCACGCTGAGTTCCATCCCATCCATCAGGCTGCTTCACCGCAAGCAAGCCTCCACTGTACAAACAGCACAAGCTGTGCCTGGCCCCTCCCTCTGCACCATCCCTCACCCTGCAGGCTCACTCTTGAGTTGCGTCATCTCAGCAGATGCAGCAATCGAGGCCCTTAGGGAAATTTGCACAATCGTCCTGTCTGTGAGTGCCAGCAGCCATTTGCAAATCAGAATAAACACGTACAAAATAAGCCACCATTTTACACAGTTCACACGAGCTTAGTTGCTTTTTTTTTTTTAACGAGCTTGACATCTGTGATGAATAATCTGTATGAGAAAGGCAACAAATGGCCATATAGGTCTAATATTATATGCTGGAAGCATTAGTAAGCACGGCAGCTATAAAGTTATTAAGCTAAAGATGATAATTTGCTCAATCTCAATTAAATAAGGGTTCAATGCACTATTTTAGGACCTCTGGAACACTTTAATAGCAATGTTACTTACTTCTGAATCACTGTAGATCTCTGTATTCCTCATCAGCCTTATAAATGAGCCCTTAAACAAACCTGGGCAGCACTAATCCTTTATGACCTCACCTTTCACATATAACAAAGGCTGTTTACACTTTACAATTCTGTGTTCTAGTGATGCTTGGGTGCTCCTTTACCGGTTGAAAATATATATATATATCACCTTTCTGAAGGATAAAAACAGCTTCTGGTGATGTTCTGGAGCTGCTCTCCATTCCTGTACCAGCTGCATCCATCACTTTCCTTGCAGAGGGCACAGAGATGATCCTCAGCCTCCACCTCCTAACACCACTCACCCCAACGCTGCTGCGTCCTCAACATCTGCTGGGGTTATTTAATCCCCGCTCGACTTTTAAACTAACAGCTCCCATAACGCTCTGCTTTGGGCTCAGCGCCCTCGACCGTCGTTCTCCAGGAGACCTACGCTTACATAAGGGGATAACAGCTCCCAGTCCATCTCCCAGCCCCGTCAGGCCCGGTTCCTTTTCCCTGCGGTGTCCCCTCACCCCTCCCCCCCCCGCGCCGCTCCCGGGCGCTCCGTGTGGGCCGCAAACGTGGCACAGCGCGGCTCCGGGCCGCGTGGGGGGTGTAACTGCGTTACACGGGCAGCTCCGCCTCAGACGTCGTAATAAATAATTCTTATTTTTCTCCAGTTGTTTTTGGTTTGTTTGGGGGTTTTTTTTTGTTCGGTTTTTTTGTTTGTTTGTTTTTTGTTGTTTTTTTTTT
>JACDJE010000366.1:77509-181259 GCA_016647715.1 Pavo muticus
CCCCCATGCCCTCAAGTACCCCCAGATTTCTCCTTCCTATACACAGATCCTCCCATACCCCTCACGTTCCCCCATTAACACTTTATGTACCCATATGCCCCATTAACCCTTCCCAGGCCTCCACCCCAATTTTGGGGTCACTGCAACCCCCTCTTAACCCTCCCTATGCTCAAATCGCCCCCAGATTCTCCCAAATTCTGCCCTTAACCCTTTATATACCCAAATCCACCCCCTATTAACCCCTGACATGCCCACATCCCTCCCTAATTTCCCCCTGATTTCCCTGTGTCCCCCCTAAATTCCCCCATATCCCCTTAGCTGTCTGTATTCCTTTCTTCATTCAGCTCAGGCAATGCCAAGCCTGTTTTATTCCCTTCAGGTATAAAGTAGCTGCATTTGAGTGTTTCCATGTTTTTCACCGTGTCTCTTACATTTATTTGCTTTAAGATATCCCCATCCAAAAGCTCTGAGCACATGTGGGTAAAAACCATTCATTGGTTCTACTTTGAACAAGAACCGAAATCCTCACCCTCTGAAACTGCTCTGATTGACTGCGATGGAAGAAAACATGTTGCCAAAAGAAACCATTGTCTGTTTTCCTGCAGCTTAGATGACAAGCCTGGCATGGTCAGTAGGCAGTGACTGCTCTGGGAGTCACGATAAGTAAGAATTACAAGAGAAAAAGCCTTTTCCTGCTGCAGGTAGCTGCTCTTAGCCCCCAGAACACAGAATAACTGCAGTATGAGTGCTTTCATCGTGCTCTCTACACGTTGATTTATGGACGGGAAGCTGATTGCCATTTAATGTATTACCCAGAGACCAACTTGAAACAATAGGATAACTGCAACTCAGGAAAATTGGGAGCAAATGAAGCACATCAGAGAAGATTTGGCAATTCACGTTCTGTGTGTTGTTTTAGCAAGGCTTTTCTGAATGGAGGGGTGGATCTATTAGGCTGCCTTAGCATTTTGTTTTAGGTTTCATTATTTCTAATAATGGCATTTATTATTTATGTAGTAATCCGACTGTAATTCCTGATAATGGCACAGTGTCAGAGGGCATCATCTTCGCATCTGCTCCCTGCTTCATTGTGGCACTGGAAACAGCTTTGCTCGCTGGATACCTGTCATCTCAGTGGGCCCTCATTCCATTTTACAGCTGAGTGACCTGGATAACACTGGTGTTCTGTAGTGTGCAGAAAGCCCAATCAACCTGTTTTCTTTTTAAACATTGAATGAGATTAGTTCCAGCTGCAGTTTTGCTGAGATAGCCTGACTCTTCCAGTTTAGCAGTGACAATGATTCATGCATCCTCACAGAGAAGGCTCTGACTCAGAATTTCAGGATTAGCAGCTGAGGCACTTTGAGATGTTGCCATCCCCAGCTGTTTTTTACCGCTGTTTTGCCATCATTACCCTCCTGTAGCAGAGCAGGCAGAATTAACTGCTCCAGTCACATTCCCATTTGGCATCTCATCCCCAGGTTATCTAATAACTGGGCAGTGAACCCAGACAGCTGATATGCAGGTGTCCACGACTGCTGGGGCATGGCAGCTTTCAACCCAGAGGCCAGATGGGTTCATCCCAAGTCCTGTGCAACGGCCTCCTTATTCCACTGGCTCTAAATACTGCATCTCCAAGATATGTTTCAAAGGAGCAGAACAGTCCCAGGGCTGGAGGTGCAGCAGGCAGCCTGGGGCAGTTGGTGTGCAGCAGTTCTGAACTGCTTGCTGAACTCATTGGAGGAGAGCACGCAGAGAGTCCCAGTTCTGTGTCTTACACAAACAGGTCACAGCAATTAGGCTGTAAAGTCAACTGGGAAAATACTTTGTACAATCTGAGTTACTAAATAACCAGATCTGTTAAAAGAGAAAGTACTCCAGACTAGGAGTCTGAATTTGAGTAGCTTCAGCTTGAGGAAAAGAGTTTTATTTTCTAGAAATTTGCCTTTTTTTAAAATCTCATTCCAGCATGTTTTTCAATCTCTTTTTATAAGAGAGATCCCAAACAATAGTCAGAATCCCCAGTTAATGAGTCTTCATTTCCACTTTCTGGAAGGTCTGAGGATGGAAGAAGAGTTTGTGGCAGCATAGGAATAAGTGAAGTCAAGGTCAAAGTTGGCAGCTGATAGAAACAGTTGTTCAAGCAAGAAATGGATGAGACCAGTAACCAAATGTATTTCCTCTTCATTGTCTGTTTTCAGGTTTGCATGAGTTTGTGAGGAGATGACACAAAGCTAGTGCATAGAAAGCTGTACAGATCCCAGAACACCCTTAGGACTCAACCATCGATCCTTCTGTGTTGTTTTCTGTTGGTGAGGAACGAGCTGCTCCTGCATTGCATGTGCTAGAGTAGCAGCAAAGCTCCAGTGGAGGTGAGTGGAAAAGGTTGGTAATGGGCACATAGCAGAAAACCCCATATATATTCTGCTCAGCTGCATCACGCTGTCATAGCTCCTCTTGGATGTGGAACAGGAGGTGTTTTTGACATTGAGCAGTGCTGTGGGAATTGATCTGCCTCTGATTTGCTGAGTAGGGAAGTGCAACAGAAAGAAAAACACGAGCTTTCTTTTAAAGCATGTGCAGTTCTTACATAGCATTACACACTTAATATCTCCCCAAAAGTAATTAAAAAAAACAACATTTTAATAACTCAAGTATCCCAGAGTATAAAATCCAGTTGTTCTGGTTGCCCTCATTCTTTCCGTTCCAGCAATACACGCGTTGCTCTTACAGCTTTAAGAGTCATCTAGAGGTGCAGCCAAGCACCAAAACGGAACAAAACATGACGCAGAGATGTCTGTCATGATGTGTTTCCACAGAAATCAGAGTATGTGGTGACTTCTCCACCCTGTAATTCAGCCTCTTTCTGTCACAGGATAATTTAAACATTCGTCTGGGTCAGCTCTGTGTGGAGACAGAGTACAGCACAAGTTTATAAGGTTATGAGCACGAGTTTATCTAAATACTAGGCAGTGTTATTTCTAAACTTTGTAAGACCTAAGTCTTCTAAAGTGGGGCCACTAAATCTATCCATCTCCTCCTTAGTTCTGATTCATTGCCTACAGGTAACTCCCAGTTACCTAGTTCTAAATACTCCCCCACTAACTATGCTCTTTGGTGCCTTAGAATCTATTCTGATCTTTGTGGGCCATGTAATTAGAACACTTTTTCTACCATTTTCATCGACTTCCCTGTGAGAGTGATGTGATTTGAAGGTCAGCTTTTCTGCAGACCCACTTGTGCTGGAAGAAATTCTGCGTGCCACTGCAAAGTGAGGCTGGGATCCCTCAGTGTTCCCCAGCACAGGGAAGAACTTATTTTCCAAGATCTTGGTGAGATATTAAACAGGAAGAAAACTGTACATCAGGCCGACAAATGTCTGTCCTTCCTACCAAAGAAACTTAGGAACTCTGCATTCTCACTTAATAACAGCCACTATGAAGAGGATTACAGATTGAATGCAGATGAGGTAAGACGCTTAAAATGCTTTAAAATCTCATTATTTGTTTTAGGGGTGTCAACTAACATAGTGTTGGTAGTGACGAGTTTTCTTCTCTATGTTGCCAGGATCAGGCTTAGAAGCACTGCAGTTCAGTTTCTTTGGAAACAATAATAATAATGACTATAAAAATAATGCAGAGGGGAGCAGCTTGCAGTGAGGGTGGGACGTGTGGCAGTGAGCAGCAGCCAGGGACACAGCAGCTGTCAGGGACAGCACCTTAGCATGGCAGGGAGAGAAGCTGCTCACGCAGTTTGTCGTTATGGCTCTGTAATTTCAGAGTCATTGCTTGATTTTTGGGTTGTTTTTTTTCTCTGGGTGCTGCTGCCTATTATGAGCAAATGGTCATGGGGAATTTAGAGGTAGTTGCACAACAGTGAAGTGCAAGACATTGCAACACCCTCCCTTCCACGATCCATTTTCTGTTTCGTTTCCTTTGAGCCAAACGTAGCTCGCAGGGTTTGCCCTCTCCATCCCCACATTAACCAGAGGTGATGAAATTCAGCTTCTTCCAAATTGCAGATCCACAGAGGGGACTCCTGAGACAGCAAGCCCCATCTGACCGCATGCAGCCTGCATTTTGGAGTGGCATTCTGCTGTGAGCACTTTCTCCTCTGACCCCTTTGGTTGCTGGAGCTTTGCACACTGGATTTTTGTTTTTGCTTAACTTCCCTTTTCTCTTGCAGAGCAGTTCTGCTGTTTCTTTCCAGGAAGGGCTGCTTTCACACCCTCCGTGTTGCAAGAGCTGGGCAGGATTGCTTATTTTCCATCGGCTCTTGTTGTGCTTGGATCAGTCAGCCTTAGGGAGCACACGGTGCGTGCAGCTCAGCTTTTGTAACTGGCAATTTGGGTTGGAAATGCTATCCAAACAAACAGCAGGATGAGAGTTAAGACCTGTGCAGAATCTGCTCCGTCAGAAACGAGTTCAGAGTCAGTTCTGCCTGCCGAAACGTTTCGCCCAACAGCTCATTAAAATGGAAATATTCAAAGGAGACTTTACCCCCCCGATTAGATCGTTCCTTTGATAAGAGCATTAACGAGCATATTTTCCCATAAATAAAATGAACAAGCCTGGAGGGCAGGGAAGGTTGTTTCTCCTGCAATGAGTTATGTGCCACGCTCGTCCTTTTGCTGCTATGGGAATCACTTTGCCCCTGTGCTGCAGCTGGGAACAGCCTGAGAACAGCCTCAGTGCAGCAGAGCTGGCAACGTGGGCTCTCTTACAGCTGTAGGCGTCTGCTTCTTGCAGCTTTGTTTCAGGTATAACACCAAAAGCTGCTCGGAGTGGTGCCAGCAGCCAGCACAGCCCTTCAGTGACATTGGTGACACGGGTTGGGCACGCAGTGCTCCAGCCAGCCTGTTTGTTTGAGCTTCACGCGGCCCCGTGCTTTCTATCTGTGAGCTCCTGTGGTTGAACCAATATTGACTCAGGGCTGTGTGTACAGAGCTGGTCATCGACTCCCCCAGAGCTGCAGGCAGCTCAACGGGATGCTCAGCAGCTCAGGTTGGGAACAGCTGGTAAAGAATGAAAAATGCTCATGAATTTCAGACTTCCAAAGCCCAAGTGTGAGGACACACGATGGCACGTGCCATCCAGCCCCAGGGTGTCCTCACGCTTGCGGTTTGGAGGTCTGAAAGTGATGGCAGCTCTATTATGGCAACAGAATTCCACTTTTCCTACAGGTTTCCACTGATGGAGCTGCCTTAGGTGCACGTTAACTTACACTGCCTCCTGCTTGTCATTAATGAGAGCTCTGGAACACGGTCCTTCCATCCACCAAAGTGCACTTCCACGCAGTGTGTGCTGTTACTCCCATACAGCCGAGGTGCTGGGAGATAAAGAGGTGGCATAAGGAAAGCAGGAAGCCTTGACATGACTCTTCTAATTGGGCTGGTCACCCGATTTGTTTCATTTCCTGCTTACTGTGACTCTTACCATTTGGAAAACCTGCTGCTCAGAAGTGCATGCAAGGAAAGGGAGCAGCTGTGGTTACAGACAATAAACCGTCTGTGCGAGGAGTATTTCCAGAATTTGGATTTGGGGTGTTTTAGCTCCTGAAGCTGTGGCTTCTGTTTGTCTCAGTCCTCTCTTGGGTCACTTCCTCTGGCTAATATTGGGCTGGTTGCTGGGAGTATCTTAACACGTTGCATGCAGCTTGCAGTGTGCCCTGCTGTCACGCAGCGCTGGGTTTCTTCGTGTGCAGTTTCTTATTCCCTGTGGTGTTCCCAGCTGCATCTGCTGCCCTGTGTCACTGGGTGGGGAAACTGAGGCAGGGAGGGAGAACTGTGTGGAGGCAAAGCTCCTCCAGCCTCAAATCCTACAGAAAAATGCACTATTTGGGGCTTCTTTTCCCCTCTTGCTTTGTTGTTTTCAACAGCCTATTGACCTCAGGGTACCTTTGGAACAAGCAAAATGTTTTCCTGAGCTTAAATTATCTGTCCTTATCTGCCTCAAACCTCATTGATAATCCTCTTTGTTGCCTTTAAAAATGTTCCAGGGAGATTACTCTTCGGCAGTGATGGTTACGTGTCGTTCTCTTTTCTATTGCACTCAGCTTTTCTTTCAATGCCTTCCTGATGTCTTGCTGCTCGGTATTGTTGGGTGGAGGTACTGTGGTTTTAGGACTTGAAATGAGCTCAGAAATGCTCTTCCCTGTGGTAACAGGATGCTTTTTTCCCACGAAGCGTTGCAGAGGCAGCCATCAAATATTGACTTACTCAAAACTGGGTTTTCTCTTTTCAGTGCTCTCATGGTGATGCAGGCTGACATTGCTGCTGCCCGTGCTGCAGCTCAGGCTTTGTCCAGTGGGATGCAACAAGAGTGGGTGTTTGCATCACTGCCCATTAAACTCTTTGAATTTTAACTACAAAGGAATCCACCCCAAAACCATCAGCTCCAAGTAGCACATTCAGCTTGTTCGGTTGGTTCAGACCCACTGGAGGACGCAGAGACTCCCTCTCCACAGCCCAAATGCTTCTCATAGCAGTGCTGAGACCTTTCTTCCATGACCCCCAGGTAGAACAGCTGTGGCCCATTTGTTTGGAGGAAGCTGTAAGATTAGGATAAACAAGCTGTTCTTAATTTTCCTCCCAAATAAGCCGTTGTTGTTGCTCTCTGAGCTCCCTGCTCGCTATGATATTTTGCAAGGTCAACAATCTCAAGGCACACAGCACCCAAGGGATGGCAGCCTGTGTCTCTGCTTTGATTTTCTCATCTGGGAAGATGCTGAGAGCCCCCAGCATGGCTTTGTGGGGACACAGAGCCCTGGGGCTTCCCTGTGGTGCAGGGTTCAGCTTCCCAATGGGATGTCCCATGCAGAGGTGTAGGGCCAGAGGACACCTTCAAAGCCAAACCCAGAGCTGCCATCCCCACATAATCCTGGGGTCCTGCTCACCTCCTTTTGCCTTGTTTTGATGGTTCTCAGGGAAGCATCCCAACCACCTTTGCTGCTACAGATGTAAAGCGTCACCCCATGACCATGTTAAGTGCCATCACCTCTTAGACAGAACCCAGCTGTTCGTTTGCTGCCTGTTGCGATGGGAGGTGAAAAAGCACACAGAGCAAGGAACCAACAGCCTGGTTCGTGCACCTGGGAGGTTACAATGTGATAATGGGGTTTTGGTGTTGTGTTGTATGAAAGGGCTGCTGTAGCCTCAGCACTGGCTGCTGTGGTTTCGTTGGGTCTCAGCTTTGATGTTCAGCTGAAAGCTTTCTTCCGTGCTCTGGCAGAGGGCTGCAAACCAGCTCAGGTCTGAGCCACCGGCTCTGCAGCGTTGGGGTGGAAGGAGGTTGGCAGAGCCCCATTCTGCACCACAAAAATGTGGCTCGGAGGTCTCCCACCAGTCTGGGCCTGAGCCTGCCTCGATCCCATGTGCCCATCTTTGATGAGGAACTTAGAAAATATTTTTTTAGAGAAAACTGGTTGCTTTTCATCTTGCTCTGTGCTCAGAGCTGCGTGGACCCTCCAGCCCCCATGCTTGCTGTGGGCAGCTTTCCAGGCGTGGTGGGTGCAGGGAGCGTTGCTTGGGGCAGAGCAGGAACAAAGCACCAAGAGGGGCTCAGAAACAATGCTTGATGTGTAAGGACAGGAAGCCTGCCAGCCCCAGCACTGCTCCTGCTGTTCTGCAAGTCACAGAGGTGGGTGCAAAGGGCTGTGCTCTTATTTGGGTGGAGCTGTTGGCCACGGCTGTGTGCTCCCTGTAGGCTTGGCACTGTGCAGGGGACATTGGAGGGCTTGAAGGTGATGTCCTCCCTCCTTGCACAAACCTCCTTGGGTTTGGGGACAGGGACAATGCTAGGAGTGTGTCTCTGGGCCTGAAAGCAGTGGGGATGGAAGGGAGTCAGGGATCATGGAGTCATGAAGGTTGGAAAAGACCTCTCAACCCCAACGCATCCTACCATGCCCACTGGCCATGTCCCTCAGTGCCACATCTACACAGTTCTGAACACCTCCAAGGACGGTGAACCCACCACTGCCTGGGCAGCTGTGCCAATGCATCTCCACTCTTTGGAGAAGAAGTTGTTCCTCATACCCAGCCTGACCCTCCCCTGGTGCAACGTGAGGCCATCCCCCCTTATCCTATTGCTGTTACCTGGAGCAGAGGCCAACCCCCCCTCACCACAACCTCCTTTCAGGAGCTGTAGGAAGTGATGAGGCCTCCTGAGCCTCCTCTTCCCCAGACCATCCCACTCCATTCCCTCAGCCACTCCTCATAAGACCTGAGTAGGAATGGAGAGGAGAAGGATTGTGGTGGGGCTTTGCTTGGTTCAGACACCTCGACTCCCCAGCCTCATGCTCCAGCACCAAGTACCACAGCTTCCCCCTGCAGCATCCCCAGCATCCAACCACGGCCCCAGCCCCAAACCAATGCATCTCTTTGGCACACCAGAGCCACCCCAACCCCTCTCCCCTCCTGCCCAGCACTGACTCAGACATCCCCTACGTGCCGTGCAGAGTCTCCTTGCCGTCACCCCGCACCTCACACCGCAGGGTGCAGCGAGGCCGGGCCGGTCTGTGCATGCACACTGCCTTTGTCTGCTGCTGCAGAGGAGCAGAAAGTGCTGGAGGGAAACCTCTGAACGGCAAAAACCACACGGGGCTCCATTGTTCCCTGCATCCATGGAAAATTACTCCTGCTCACTCTTCCTTTTGCTTGAGCGGCTCCAAACCACGCTCGGAGGAGGAGGGGGGGTGTGTGTACGTGCGGGGTCAGAGCTGTTCCTTTTTTTTTTTCCTTGCTTCTCAATTCTGAAAGGCTCCGGGCTTTGTGTCGCTGGGAAAACACACAGCAAGCAGAAAGTGTTTGGGGAGCGGCCATTTAAATGTCACTGGGGGAGGAAGAGGAAGCAAGGAGCCCCCACACCCCAATAATGCAGCCCCAGTCCCATCTGGCACGACTTGTCTCTTTGCTGTTCTGTCTCTAAGCAGAAAGCATTTCTGCCCCGCACCGAGCCGCCCATTGGCTGCCGTTGCCTTTGGAGGAAGCTGCAGGCGTGCGCAGAGCAGCATCGCTGTGAGCATGCACAGAGCAATACCCTTCAGTTGTGCAAAGAGCAGCACTCCTCTGAGCAGGGTGCTCAGAGAACAGCATCACTGCAAGCGTGCACAGGGCAGCATCACTGCGAGCGTGCATGGAGCAACATCACTGCAAGCTGGCAGTGCTCAGGGCCAGGGCTTGGAGCAGCCTGGTTTAGTGGGAGATGTCTCTGCCCATGGTGCTGGGTTGGAACTGGGTACCTCCAAGGTCCCTCCCAACCCAAACCATGCCATGGCCCTGTGATGTTTCTGTGATAAGTGTGCACAGAGCACCGTTGCTGCAAGCTCGTCTCTGCTCAGCCAGGACAGAGGTGTTCCTGGCACCCACAGCTCTTTTTGCACCCACGAGTCTTGGGTTGGGCTTTTTTTGCATATATTTTTTGCCTTTGCAATCGGTTTTCTTCTGCTTCGGAAGCTCCTTGTGCGTGCAGGGAGCTGGGGTGACCTTTTGTGTCATGGGGCAGGTGGGATGGGATGCAGACAGGTGTTCGGGTTTGGGGTGTCGGGGTGCCTGCAGGGTGCCTCTGGGTTCCACGTGAGCCACTCCATTGCTTTGTCTCCCTAGGACCTAAATTCAGACCTGTTGCAAAACCCATAGAGGGGCAGAGGGAAGGAGGGAAGCTGGAGGCATCTCCCTGTACAACCAAGGAGCATCTCCTGCTGTCCCCCTCTATTTCTTCACCTTTTTCCCCTGAGATCTCGGGTTGTTGCTGCCTTCTCTGCACTTCCCAGCCCTGCACAGGACAGCAGGGAGCGATATTTAAAGCAGGCGAACCCGCGTAGCTGTGCAGTGACCTCCTCTCCCTTCTTGGCTCTGAATTCCTCGCATCCTTCTTTTCTCTGTAAAAGGAGAGCTGCTCTATTTAGGGACCGGGGAAGGTGCCTCCAGCAGCAAGTCTCTGTGCTTTTAGCTTCCCATTCCCTGCCATGCTGACCCATATGGCATAGGGAGCCCAGGGCTGGAGATGTGCAGACCCCAATTAGTCATTTGGCAAACACTTGCTCCCTACAGCTTTACCTAGAGCCTTCCCCACAAGACCAACAGCCTCTCCCTTCTTGCTACTGGAAATTAATGCACTCCAAAATCAAGAATCATGAAACTGAGGTCATGGGACCAGTTAGCTGCATGAAGGAGAGAAGTCCCACGGCATTTTTTCCTTATGAATAACACTGCAGAGTGAAAAAGGGCACAGAATGGGGCACAGACATAGTGGGAGCCCCTGGGGGGACGTCTCCTGTGTCCCCCAGCAGGGTGCTGGGGGTACCAGAGTAACCCTATCGCCGTCACTGGAGGCCAATCAGTATTTATGGCCTTGTCACCAGCCATAAATTTGACATCTAGGGTTGGGTCACACGTAATCGAAGCCAAAGAGGGATCTCATGGGTGGATAAAGGGGTGACCTTCATGCCAGGAGGCAGAGGCAGGGAGCAGGACACAGGCTGGGTCTCCCCATTGGGCTCACTGCTGGTTTCATCTCATTTCATCTGTAAATCACCCTTCCTTGGAACAGCTGTTGAATCCCAAGGTGGACAGAGCTACACGACTTCTCCCATTACGCCATTTTGTGTCCTGTTTGCATCCCATCAATTAAGTCAGTGAGGAGCTTGGCGTGGGATCTGGAAGTGTTTCACAGCAGGATCGGTCTCTCCCCTCTAATTAAACCTTCCAGGTTCCTCATGAATCACACCACATGCGGTATGAAAAGCCTCCATGGGGAGATTTATGGGAAATGAGTTTTGATGTGCAGACTCAGGCCCCGCTCCTCACCCCGTGCACCCCCAGCCCTCTTTCTTTGCATTTCCGTGTCTTTTATGACACAGGATGACCAGCACTGTTTCAAGATGTAGGTGCACGGTGGGATTTCTGCAAGCACACACTGCTTTTTTCTAGCATCATCTCTGCACTATTTGCAGCAACCCCCCTAGGATGCCTTTTTGCTGCCGTAAGCCCCACACTGACATTTGCACAGCTGTACCCACAGTGCCTCTGAGCTCCCTGCACAGCACTAGCTCACTGAGTGCCTCCTGTTGCACGTGGGCTACTAGAGGGGAGCCGTGCTTTTACTGTAAAGAAACAAAGCGTAGGTGATCATGCTGTCACCCCATCTTCTTTATAATAACCACAGAAAGCACTGACCAGGAGCAGCAGAACTGGATGGTAGCAGAGATGTCAGCAGGATGCTTGGGTGCAGGAGGTGAGCAAGGCAGCAGAGCCCCATGGCCAGGACACAGCAGGACTGTGCTGGTCACAGTGCTGGGGAACAGGGAGGGACACATGGAGGTGGTGGGGGTAGGGATGAGAAACCTCTGCTTGTTTTCCCACTGCTCTGCCTTGTTAGCCCTATTCATAGGGTGCCCTTCCATGCAGCACCTGGGATTTTAACCTTCATTCTTGGAAAACTGTCCACTTCTTGGAGCTGCATGGAGCAGTTATTCACCCTTTCTCCTCCCCTCGTGACATGGAAAGAAATTCCCACGCAGCAGCACATTGCCCTGCAGCCGGAGCCGGGCTCTGCCCCGCACCACAACCTGCCCCGTCTTGTCCTTAACTCCCAGCCTGGCTGCACTGCTCATCCACCTGCACGATGCTGTGCTGCCTTTGATTCCTCCCCGATGAGATCATCCACCTCTCAGCACAAAACACACTGAGCAGTGTAGTCCTGGCACGGGCTGTTCCACTGGGCTCTTTCATTCTCTTGCTTATTCCCTACTGGGCCATCACATCTTCTGCTTCTTGTCCCGGTAAATGGAAAACAGCCCAGTGGTGACAATGGTGCAGTTTGGGAGCGTTTGGGGATGGCTGCTGCACGCATTAATGGTGAGAGCTGCTGCTCCAATCTCAGCGGCCCTACAGCACCCAGCTATCAATCAAACACTGTGCAGGTGCAGAGGCAGAAGGGACCAGCAAGATGCTGGGGGTCATTGTCACCCAGATTCAGGGTAGTATGGGGTTCATCGGGTGCTACATGGGACTGAGGATGGGCATGGGGAGGTGCTCACCCCACTCTCTGCAGGAAAACAGGCGATTAAAGGGTACTGCCTTGTGCTTGTCTCTCTTTTGCTCTTAAAATCCCCAGATCTCAGGAATAAGTCATCGTTAGGGTTGGAAAAGACTCTAAGACCACCCAGTCCAGCTGCCCACCTACCCCCAGTACTGCCCATCACTGCCTCATGATGAGCACCCAACACAGGGCTCAGAGATGGGGACCACTGCGCCCAGTGCTGCTGCACTGCTTCCTATGAAAATAAAACCCTCGCCATTTCAAGTGGCCAATTTGGGGCCTGACTCGGGGCTGGAGGAGGAAATTCCTTCAGGCTGTTGTTTGTGTTTCCCTAGAACAGGAAAAAAAACAACACAGCAAGAAGCCTCAGCTGGCTCTGCTTTCCCACCGCACGTATGGGGCCGGGAGGAGGGACAGAAGGGATGGAATCCTGGAGCTGTGGTGTGAACGTGCAGCCCTTCAGGCGTCCCTTCAGGGATCCTTTGTGCTCCTGAGGTGCCACTCGAGGGCAGCCATGCTTCAAACACAGAGGCAATGCCTCCCCATCCAGGAACCCTGTGGTTGGGATGGGCTCTGTGCATCCATCTCCTGCTGTGGGGAGCCTCAAGGTCCTGCCCTGGCCAAAACCCAGCTCCTGGCTGCTGTGCTATGGGCTTTCTTCCTGAGATGGAGCACAACCTAAGCCCTCGCTAGCTGCACATGGGACGCTGAGGTGGATTGGCTCCTCTGGGGTGAAAGGAGAAGGGTCTGTGGTCAGTGCAAACCCTGCTAGTCATGTCACTGTGCTATACTGGGGAGAAAACAGCATAAAAGCCACTGCAGCACTTCAGCCTCAGCTGGAGGTGCTCATCCAGGTCCCTTCAGAGACAGGCAGCCATGTGGGATGGACCCTGTGGTTCCATGACCTTTAAGGCCCCTTACAGCCCAAACCAACCACTCTACATTTCCATGATCTTTAAGGCTCCTTCCAACCCAACCCAACCATTCTGTGATTCCATGATCTTTGAGGTCCCTTCCAACCCAACCATTATATGGTTCTATGATTTTTAGGGCCCCTTCCAACCCAAACCATCCATGGTTCTATGATCATAGTCCTTTTTGACGCCAAAGAAAGTGGAAATCAAGCCTTTCCAGCCTTCTTCCACTATCACAGAGAAACAAAGAAACCCACAGTGAACAGGCAGGAGAGCACAGCCTGGTGTGTGAGATATCCACATGGTTTCTGAATTCTGCTGACTTTTAACTTGGAATTTCTTATCTAATAAAGGAGAAATGAGGAACAGCTGGTTGCTCTTGAAAAGAGCTCCCGGTCCCACCAGCACTGCCTGGTGCTGTTCCTGGTTCCGTGGCATGGATGAGGTGTCTGGTGGGACCTGTCCCTGTCCCCAGGCAGCACCTTCAAGGATGGTTTATTTGGGATGACGTGTCCCAGCACAGTTGCTTGCTCATGCTCTGCTCAGAGCTACAGACGGCTGAAAGTCTTCAGAGAGAATAACGATTAGCCCCAAGCAGCACTGAGCTGTGAGAAAATGTATAATGGAACAATTATCAAATGAAGCTGAGACTAAAAGTGGCATGTAATGGGATGTGGCACCTCCTGTTCCAGCTGACCTGAATGCTGCTCCTTCTGCCAGGCAAATGGAGTGAAATCCTCTGGGATTCGTAAATGGGAGTATTTAGGTCACACGTGGATTAGGGTGTGATCAGACAGTGCAGGGCTGCTCTGGATCATATGGGATCACCGAGGGCAGAGAGACCCATTTGGTACCAGCCGTGGGCATCGGCTCGTGCTTAGGATGCTCCATTTCTCACCGGATCTCTCCGTGTCGGGAAGCATTACCCAATCCCACAGTAACACCTGGTGGCACAAAGCCACAGGAACATCTCGCTTCCAAAGCGCTGCGGGCTTCCAATTAATGGCACCGAGACAAGGAGATTGCTCGCCTTGATTCATCTCAAATCATGGGTGATGAGAGATGTGTGATTTGACGGGAGAGGCACAGCTGGCAGACAGAAAACGTCTCCTTGCTTCCTGTAACTTCCCAAGCGCTCCCTAATGAAGATGGTGTCCATTTGTTTGCATCACCCCATGGCTGTGTGAGGGGAGACGCTGGCTGCACTCAAAGACCACGTAGTCCTTCAGCTCTGAGCACGGATTTAGCAGACAACATCAGCTTTCCTTAAACCCAAGCCTGAAGATAACTGGGGGCCAACCTCATGTCTTGGCAGCTGTCTTTAAGCACAAGTTATTAAAGATGGGGAGAAAGGAGATTACATCCCACTGGGAAGATGAGAGAGCGTTGCTATAGAAGCGAGAGGATGCTGTGGGGCACAGCTGGGAGCTGGCTCCTGGGTGCCAAGCAGAACCCCTTTTCTGAGCCTCAGGGCAAGGGAAAGCTGGGATTTGGTGGGGAAGTCAAGGGATTAGGAAAGATTTTGCCTCTGGGTATCTCCTTCCTCCATCTGCCTGAGTTAGAACTGAACACGTGGGGGTGAAACGCCTCTTGGTACCTTCCTGCTGCAGGAAACATGATGAGAAGGCCCTGAATGTGCAGGGGAGTCCCGTGGTCCCACACCAGGATGAGTGGGAAGAAGTTTTGCTTGGGCTCTGCATGTGTGTCCATGGAGGATGAGACATCAGGAGACACAAGCAAGCTGACAGACCTGCAAGCCCCACATGAAACACAGCTGGGAGCAGAAGGTGTTGTTACTCAGCCTGCTGCTGATGTTCTGCTTTCGCTATGCCCCTATAAAGCAAGCGTGCCTCGCCAGCTAACTGCCTGACCCTACTGGAGTGGGAATAAAACAGAAATATACCCTTGGCACGCGCCCGCAGCCCTGGCGCGTCAGGGAGGGCTTTGTTTACGGCACAGCTCTCCTCCATCTGGGCTCGGCTTCGGCAGAAGGTTATTTATACTGCAGTAGGGTTCACTGCGTGCTCAGCCCTGCCTCTGCCAGAGCCGGGAAATCCCTGCCCTGGAAAGCAGACGGCTGCTCCTGTCTGCTGCGTGGTCCTAAAGCAGGACCGTGGGCTGATGCCCCGTGGCCAAGGGTGCTCCCAGCATGTAGGAAGAGGATGCTAGTTATCCTGTTTGGGGTATGTAGGAGCTCCCCAGGCAGAGGATGAGGAGGGTGAGCCTTCATGCTGGGCACCACGCAGGTTTCCTCCCTGTCCCAATGTGCGTAAAGCCCCGGGAGCCCTCCAAGCTTGGGCAGGGGGCCAGCCCATGCCATCCATCATCACAGCGTCAGAAAAACAGAGCTGCGTCAAACTGAAGTGATGTTAGGGGGAAAAAATGCTCTGTAAGTTGTTTTTAATGCTGGTAATAGGAAACAGACAGCGTGGCTTCAATCTGGCTGCAGAGCCCCGGAGCTCTGTTTGGGATCGGCTCCTGCTGCCTGCGGCTCCGGAGGTGCTGGTGCCTGGTTTGTCCCTCCTGTGGATCCTGCAGTGGATGAAATATCAAACCTGTGCTGAAGGCAAATGTCAGTGCTGCAAAACGACGTGCCGCAGATTTGGGTTCTCAGCCCTGCTTGCCTTCCAGAGCGGCATCCAAAGAGGTGTCCCCAAGGCAGGACACCAACACGTGCCACGTGGTGCCAACTCAATGGGGACGCACTGGGGGGGTGGGCTCCTACCTGAGGCTGTCCCCACCAGCAGAGCTGCTTTTCCTTTCCAGCTGCCCGAAAAGGGGATACCCCATCCCCTAGCAGCCCCACCACCAGGATGCTCTCAGGCAGCAGAGCCACAGCCCCAGGTTTGGGGTCAGCCCCCTGCCACGCTGCCTTTTCTGGGGGGGCAGCTCTGGGCGCTGCAGCCCCTGGTGATTGGGTGCTATTTTGCTCGGTGCAGGAGCAGCTGTTGCTGTACATTACTGCACGCTGCCTGTACCGGACCGCAGGCTGGAGGCGAGGCGGCCGCGCTCAGCCCGAGGTACGGCTTTGTGTTGATTTTCTCCTTTTTTATTGAATCGGGGGGGAAGCAGCCCAACACATGGCCAGGGGGATGTGGTGCAGTGTTGGCCACGGGCACGATGAGGGCAATGGGACCCATCCTGACGTGGCCATGTGAGTGTGCTCAGGGACGGCAGGGCAGGCAAGGGGCTATTTTTGGCCATTTCTTTGACATGAGTTAGCAACCTCGGGCTCTCACAACTTGGGCTTGCTCAGGAAAAGCCCAAGCAACAGCAAAATGGGGCCAAATTTCATTTGTGGCCATAACTTTGTGCGTTGAAAAGACCTGGAGTGCAGAGCACATGGGAGAGGATGCAGCATTCGTGCACGAGGTCGCCTTATCCCCATAGAGGAGTCAGTGCAAGATGAGGGCTGGAAATGGGCTCTCTGGTGGCAGTCCTGGTGTTGGTGGTCATGTCTACCATGTGGCCATCCTTGCTATGTGGCCGTCCCTATGCTACGTGGCCATCCCTATGCCACGTGGCTGTCCCTATACCACATGGCTGTCCCTGCCACATGGCTGTCTTTGCCATGCTCTGCTGGGCAGTGGCTGTGTGCTTGGAGCACTGGCTTTGGAGATGGTCCAATATGAACCCTGGGGACCACGCTTACCACCTCCACGCTCCCATCTCCTCACCATGGAGAAGTCTTCAGGAGCATGGGGACGGACTCCCAAAATCCAATTCTGTGCAATAGATGATCTGTTTCTCAGGGGAGCACAGGCCAGCTCACCTTGACTGAGATAACTAAAACAGAACCCGAAGTCTCGTTTTGATTCCATGTTGAAAGCCAAGATCTTTCATGCCATTGTTTCTCAGCCATAAGGTTTGCTCGTCATTATTTGTGTTACTTCCAATGTCGTGTTTTAGATTCCAGCCTGGGAATTGGTGTTTTTTTCTCAGCATTCATTGTTCCACCAGGGAAAAATAAACTAAATCTGGCTCAGATGGGGCAGAAATTCCTCCTCCCCATGACGGATGGGATGTGCAGATCCCAGAAACCCACAGCCTTGGGGTGGTGCCTTTGGGGTGGTGGTGTGCCCGCCAAGCTGCTTGTCCCCATGCATGCAATGGCACAGAGGTCACTGTCCCCCTCATCTTGCCCAGGAAGGTGGGCATCCTACCGAGTGCCACGCTTTGCTTGTCTCTTCCAGGTGCCGATGTGCCGGGGAGCAGCGGTGGGGAGAGCCATAGATCGTAAGTGTGCTGGTGCCTTTGGGTCTGTCATCGGGGCAGGGAGGCAGTGTCTCAGTTCCCATTTGCACCAGCTGTGATGAAGGCTGGGCGGTTCAGTGGTTAAACTGGGTGCAGGACAGGATTGGGACCCTGACACCTTGCAACCAGGTGGGTTTGGACAAGAGTTGAGACCCTCCTGTCCTGGGATCGGGGCTTGCAAAGGGTCCTGGGGAGGAGTACTGGGAAAAACCCTTCGCTGACCCAGCCAAGGGGTGAGAACAGCTCCTGAACTGGGGATGAGGGGCATAGTCCCTGTGCCTGTGTAGGGCTGTGGTATATGGCCCATGGGCTGCTCTGCTGCCAGCCTGCATGGAAGAGCACAAACCAATCCACCTGACATGGAGCACATCACCCTCAGGGATTGGTGGTGGTGGTGGGCTGGGGTCCGCGTCCCACCCTGGTGACAGCAGTTTGGGCATGCTCAGATGCACACCCTGGAGAGGTTTCCAGGCTGGGGAGCGGAGAGGTCCCTCCTGCAGAGCTCAGGAGTCTCCTGGGGTTCGCCTCACATCCACCCCAGGAAGCACAGCCCTCATGGCCCAGCTGTTGCTGTCACTGAGCCGTGCCAGTGGCAGTTCTCACTTGTGGCACCAATCCAGCTCTGTGACGCAGGGCAGCAGGCAGCCAGCACCGAACCCGGACCCCAGGCACTGTCCCCACGGTGGGGCCCATCTGGTGGATCCCACAAGGGTTGGGATTGCTCAGGCGCAGCCCAACACTATGCAGCACAGAGCCAGCTAGTGGTGAAACCCATCTTAGCAGATGATCGAATCCCAAAGTGCTCAGAGATACAGACACAGGCACCAGGAATACGTGCTGGAGGAGCTGGCGAAGCTCCTGCCTGGCCCTAATAGCAAAGGGGCTGGGTCCATCAGCTCAACCCCAGCTGCATTCAGCATCTCTGGCTCTAGGAGGGTTCACGCAGCCGACCCGCATCCCACCCGACCATGCACACACACCCAAGTTTGCTCCTCTTTGCACAGGGCCTAAAGGAGGTAGGGACCCAGTGCAGTGTCCCTGAGCAGCAGCTGGACGTCCCTGAGCTGAGCATGCCCGAGCCGGAGCCGCACGGCACGGAGCAGAAGCGTGCAGAGAAGGTGGGAGCGAAGAGTAGTGCCACGGTGCCCGCAGGTAGGAGTGCATGGAAAATCCTCATCAACCCCAGTACCACCCCACTGTCCCATGTCCCCAGCCAGCCCAGGGGCACCATCTGGTGATGGGGTGGGGGTGGAACCCCCCATTTCTGCAATACAAACCCCATGGTGCTTGGTGCAACCCTTGTGGGGCTGCGCAGGAGGTGTCAGGGGCCACTTCTGGTAATTCTGTGTCCCTTTGGGTTCCCAGTCCCCAAGAGCCTCCCCGTGAAGGCAAAGGTGGAGCCCCACAGCCTGGACCCCGCAGAGGAGCCGCTCATCTGGGAAGGGCTCACCCTCAACAAGTGCATCCTGGTGGCCTCCATCGTCGCCCTGCTCAGCGTCAGCTTCCAGGTGCTCCAAGGTAAGCATTGCCCCTGTGCTGCCAGGATGGCTGCTCCCCAACATTGCCACCTCCACCCTCTTGCCCTCTGTCCCCTCCTCTCTTCCAGCTCCGCCATGCCCCAGGGATGGTGTCAGCAGTGGCAAGCAAGAGCCCCCAGCAGCTCCCATCCACGGTGCGTTCAGAGCTGGGTGGGTTCCACAAGGGTTAGGGTTAGTGTTTGGGTTGTGGCTCATTGCTCTCCATCCCCAGAGGTCATCGTCCCCAAGGAGGAGGTCCCAGAGGTAGTGGCTCCCCAGCCCGTCCCGCCCAAGAGCAGCATGCTGGAGGATGACGATGGTGACGATGATGGTGACGATGATGACGAAGCAGACAGCAATCTGGTATGGGGCTGAGGGTGGGGGGACAGCATCCTCTGGTGTGGAGGAGATCATGATCCGTGGAGGTGTTCAAGAACCATGGAGAAGTGGCACTTGGGGTCATGGTCAGTGGGCATGGTGGGGGTGGGCAGAGGTCAGGCTTGGGGATCTGAGATGTCTTTTCCAACCTGAATGATTCTATGGTCCTCCATGGGAGGGATGGAGCGGGCGCGAGGTGTGTGACACCGCTGTCCCCCAGGCCGAGCCCTGGATCTTCAAGAAGTGGTTTGGCCGCTCGGAGCCGGGGCACAAGGAGGAAGAGCCTGGAGAAGAGGGGGAGGAGCCCACAGAGAAACCTGAGGAGCCAACAGCCAAAGTGGAGCTGAGGAAGGGCCAGGAGAAAGCAAGGGGCCCAGAGAAGAAAGAGGAGAAGGCCCGAGGTCAGGAGAAGGAGAAAACTCGAGTCCAAGAGAAGAAGGAGGAGAGAAAGGAGGAGAAGGAGGAAGAGAAGAAAGAAGAGAAGAAGGAAGAGAAGAAGGAAGAGAAGAAGGAAGAGAAGGAGGAGGAAGAAGAGGAAAAGGAAGAGAAGAAGGAGGAGAGACCTCGTGGTCCAAAGAAGGAGGAGAGGCCCAAGGAGGGACGTGCAGCCCCAGCGGAGAGGAGCGGCCGTCGGGAGCCACGTCCCAAGGACAGGACCCCCGAGGAGAAGCCCCCCAGAACCCCCCGGGTGCACAGGGAGCCCGAGCAGCAGCAACACAAGAAGAGACGCCGTGAGGGGAAGGAGAGCCGGCGGGAGAGGGATGAGCAGCGCAGGGATGGCGGCAAGGGCCGAGCGGGCAGAGCCGAGCGGCAGGAGAGCGGCAGGAGGAATTGGGGGCTGCCGCGGGGCGAGCAGCGGGGCCGCAGGGCCGGGGAGCCAGCGGGGAGGGACAGGGCACGAGAGGGCCGGCGGCGTGACTGAAGGCTGCGAGGGACCGACTGGGCCCGGCCCCACAAACACAGGGCCATCATCTGTCTGCTGGACCCCTCTGCTGCCACCATGCCTTCAGCCTTTGTGCCCATGCCCAGAGAGTGGTTGAGAGCAAAATGGGGACATTGGGGTCCTGCTGTACCCATGGGACATTGGGACCTGCTGTGCCAATGGGGACACTGAGGTCCTGCTCTGCTGATGGGGACATTGGGATCTGCTGTGCTGATGGGGACACAGGGGCATTGCTGTGCTGATGGGGACACTGGGGTCCTGCTGTGCTGATGGGGGCACTGGGATCTTGCTGTGCCCACTGGGACATTGCAGTCCTGCTCTGATGATGGGGTTCATCTGTGCCCATGAGAGACTGAGTCCTGCTGTTCCCATGGTGACGCTGAGTTCTGCTTTGCCAACGAGGACACTGGGGTCCTGCCATGCCTGTGGGGACGTTGGCCACCCAGTCCAGCATGAGCCTCTGTGGGACTCTAGGACTCCCCAGGATGAAGGCAGCCCATAGGGAGCATGGAAATGAGCTCTGATCCCCCTGGGCTTCGTGCCACCCTCCATCCCTGGCTGCAGCAGCAGCTCGTTGTCTCCCATGCTGATACCTAAGGAGCAAGGATGCACTCCCAGCAAGCAGAGGGGTCTGAAGCCCTGGTAGCTCTTGAATTCAGTGAATGGTTTTATTGAAAAACAAATCAAAGAGAGAAGTGTGTTCCGGGTGAAGGAAGCCAAGCTGCCCTCGGAGCATGGACACGTGGCCCCAGTGCAGGAGGCCCAAAGCTTAGGAACCAGAGCACAGGTCCTGCCTCGCAGAGCTGCTTTTAGGGAGAAAGCACACAAGCACTACCACACAGTGCTGCAGCAACTGCAGGAGACCCCGACTGCAGCGGGCTTGAGTATTCACTAAACCAATAGTGGTTAAAACAAACTGATGTTCATTTTTAAGAAGGTATTAAATGTCTTAAAATATATATATATATATATGTATACCATGTTTCTGGATACATTTGTGTGTTGTGAAAGGAAAAGGGAACGCAGAGCACAGAGGGAGGGGGTGGAGGGCTGTGCTCCTGTCCCACCGCAGGGGCTCAGCCGGATGGTGGGGTCCCATGGAGCTCAGCTGGGAGCTGGCACAAGGCAGGCGGGCTCTGTGTGCTGATGTCATTAACACTATTAATGTTAGGACATGTAATGGGATCTGCTGTGCTCTGGGGAGCGGTGACAGCGTGGAGCAGCATGGCAGCACCCAGCAGCAAGCCCAGCACTGCAGCCCCAGTGTGGGGATGGGACCCCATGGGACGGCAGAGTGGAACCAAGGGTTTTGCCGCTGAGGGCTCAGGGAGGGGTACAGCCATGAGACACTGCAGGGGGATGTAGTGCAGCACAGCCCCACAGGATAAAAACAGAACCAGAGCAACGCTAGGAGGCAAACCGGGAGGAAAGGCACTCGGAGGGACGCTCCCATCTCAGCCAGGAGCACCGCACGAGGGCTGCAGGTGGGAACCTCTACCGACAGCCGCACTCCTCCGCCACCATGTTGGGGAACTTGCGCACCTCCAACCCCTCGGCCGACACGCTGATGATGAGCTGGTCCGAGTACCGGATGGGCACGCAGCATGGAGGGCGCTGCAGCGGCGAGCCCCGCTCCTGCATGCCCAGCAGCAGCACGGTGTGCGAGTGGTAGCCGGGCACACGGGTGGAGAGGGGCAGCTTGCAGGGCCCCTCGCAGTTGTTGGCCGCGTAGACGGTGGGCATGACGATGAAGTTGCGGTCGCGCAGGTCGATGGTCAGCTCCTGCAGCCGGCAGTGCGCCTGGTGCCGCGCGCTGCGGTTTTGCCGCAGGACTTTCCTCCTCTCCTGCCAGCGCGCCCGCACCGTTTGCAGCGCCTTCAGCAGCAGCAATGCGTGCAGCTTCCCTGAGCCTGGGGGCTGCCCGCCCGCCGCCGGCCCTGGCGGGTGGTAGCAGAAGCTGAGGAGGTGCTGGAAGAGCCCCGTGTTGGCTTGGAACTCCGGGATGTCCCTCAGCTCCTGGATCACTGCCTGCAGTTTGCCCATCAGCAGCTGCAGCACCGTCCCCTCCGGCTGCCAGTCCCCAAAATGCTGCTCCAGCCCCGCTCCGCCCTCCTGGGGGAAAAGCAGCACTGAGGGCTCCTCTGACTGCACCAGGCGCTCCAGGGCGGCCGTCTCCGACAGGTTGAGCAGTTGGTGCGGGAGCGTCTCCATCATCTGGAAGTCCAACCAGTGCTGGGAGCTGGGCTGGGTGGGCGGCTCACTGCGAGGGCTCAGCACCCGGCGGATGAAGAGGGTCAGCACACCCAGGAACTGCCCACTGTCCCCCGGTGTTGGGAATGTGGTGTTGGCTGGGCTGGCAGTGGTGTGGGGCGGCAGCTCTGCGGTGCCAGGATGGGGTGGGCTGTGGGGAGAACACAGTGGGGTCACAGTGGTATGAAGGACTGGGACACAGCACTCCCGAACTACCCTGGTGTGCCATGCATCCTCCCAGCCAGGGTCCCAGGAATGGGACAGAGGGGACCACAGTACCCTTTTCCCCTTTCTCCCCTTGGTTTTCCATGCACAGACCTGAGCTGTGGGTAGGGAGCCACATCCACCACCCCACTGGCAGAAAGATAGGAGGAAGGGGCTGCAGCATCATCCTCAGGTGGTGACCTGGCCAGCAGGAGCAGCACCGGCGTCATCCTGGTGAAACACTTCTCATCTGAGCCAAAGAGGAGCTGCTGAGTCTCCATGAGGGACAGGGGGGCACCTGGAGATGGAGACACAGTGGGGACATTGCCGCAGGGCCCCCCCAGCTCCTCATCACTGCCAGGTCCCCAGTGCTCAGCCATCAGCACCACTGTTCCCATGGGCTGTCCCCATCCCTACCTCCGTCCCCATGGTGCCTGATGGTCAGGGACACCTGGAAGCTCAGCTCCTTGTTGCTGCTGGTCACGGCAGCCACCGAGGCTCTGAGGAGCAGGTACTGGGTGTCCCTAGTGAAGCAAAGGCTCTGTGGAGAGCAAAAGGCACAGGAGCCCCTGAGAGCCCACGGGAGGCATCACGGGGGTCAGCAAGACCCCTCTACAGTCCAGTCCCTGTTTCCTGGGCACCTAGGGACTGATCCAGCCCAAGGTATGGAGTAAGGAGGCCATAGAACTGGTCAGGTTGGGGAGAACTGGGAGGGAAGGGAGTAGGGTATGGGGGCAGCTGTGCACCCCCAGTGTGGGCTGTGCACCCCCAGAGCATGGGATGAGCACCTCCAGTTCGGGCTGAGCACCCCCTCGGTGTTGCCCCTTTGTCCCTGGCAGCAGCTTGGGGACAGGGTAACAGCACCATCTTCAGGCACTGCTCCGCCTGGACTGCCCCAGTGGGAGAGAGGGTGGGAGAGTGTGGGAAAAGTACTGGGATGGGGTGGGGAAGAGGAAGGGAGAAGATGGGATAGAGAGACCTCTGGGAGGGGAGGGGATGGGATGGGATGGGATGGGAAAACCTCTGGAAGGAAATGGGGAAGATGCTGGAAAGGAATAGGAAGGGGTAAGTGCTGGAAGGGGACAGGGAGGGAAGGGGATGGGAAGCTGCTGGGCAAGCAGAGGCAAGGACAACCCTTCTCCCCCTGCCCCCCAGGGTCACCCACCTGCTCCTGTGTCAGCCCCATGCCCTCCACCAGCAGCTCCTGGCGGCCCTCTGCCCCTCGCACCGTGGGGCTGCTCGGGTAGAAGAGCAGCAGAGCGATGTGCAGCTCTCCCAGCACCCGCCCCACCTCCACCTGGAATGGCAGCCTGAACCAGAGCCGGGCCTGTGCTTCCCACTTCACTGCAAAGAGAGCACAGAGCGGGTGAAGCATGCAGCCATAACACAGTGCAGAGGGACAGGAAGGGGCTCTGGGGCCGGGCACTGCTCCTCACAGCACTCAGAGCAGTGGCAAACCACGAGTGCTTCAGGTGATGGAGGGCAGCATGGTCCATTTAGTGGGAACCCTCCAAGGACCATTGTTGGTTCTCTTCTTTTTCCCAGTTGGACAGAATAGACCCAAACTTCAATGACTGGGACAGAAAGGGAGAAATGCTGCTGCTCCAGAACCGAACTGAGCAGTGCGGAACCCGCTGGTGTTGCAGCACTGGGTGCAGCAATTGCCTCCATTGCATGCAGGCTCTCACTGCTATGAAAGCTTCTGACACGCATACACGAGGAGAGGTTCTGTTGTACAGCTTTATCTTAAAGCAAACCCAACCTGCAAATCCCACACCTCTTCACCCACACCTCCAGCTCAGGCCCATTGATAGCACTGGCCTTCCCCACACCACAACCCTCCAGCTCCTACCTTCCTCCAGGTGCAGGACGAGGAAGCGCTGCAGCCCCATGCCCGGCCCCGCCAGGTGCTCCTGGAGCTGCTGCAGCGGTGGGAGCACGGTTTGTGCATCCCCACCCGGGCACAGCCCAAAGGTCTCGGGGCTGCGGTGCTTCCAGCCGGTGCGCAGCGCCTTGATGAAGGCGCTTTCGTAGCGGGTGAGGACCCCCACCACCTCCAGGTGGGATGGGGGAACCTCGTTGAGGTCCATCTTCAGGCGGCACACGGGGCCCTCCAGCCCCCCCAGGGGCCAGGGCTGCAAGCTGGAGCCGTCAGACTGTGTGCAGCTTGCTGCAGGATCGGGGAGGAGGCGAGAAGCCACGGTCATCTTTGGTCTCACCGCCAAACCGGGTCGCACTCCGCTCACATTTTCCCTCTTTGCTCCAAGTCCCATCTCCTCTGCGAGGTTCTGCCCCAGCACAGCCTCTGCTCCAGGGGTCCCTTTTCTCGGCAGAGCTGCGGAGCGGAGCAGCAGCACCAGGTATGGCAGCAGCACCCCGAGAGCCGCCTTCATCCTCCCTGTTCCACTGCACCCAGAGCAGCCGCCAAGCCGCCCGACGCACCTCTGCGTGCGGGAAGACGGCATCTCCCTTTTAAAAGCGGTGGCCTTGAGTGGCCAACACACAACACACCTCCCCTGCAAAACACGGCTGCTGTCCCGCTGCAAAGGAGGGAGGGGTGGGTCAGAGGAACTCTTCTGTTCTATTTTTGGGTTTGCATCCAGTACTGGAAACTGAAGAAAAGAAAAACTGTCAAGCTGTTTCCCTTTGGTTGTAGGGACGCGCGTCCTTGAGTTGAGATGTTTGGAGAGGAGGGTGGAATTGGGGCCGGAGGTCTCGCAGGGATTGGCCCACACCATTCCCATCAGCAGCGACACCGGGAGGAGGGGGCTGCCCACACCTGGGGGGGTGGTGAAGATAACGGGGAGAAACGACTGAAATGCCCATAGCTCCCTTGGGTGGGCGCCTCCCCCTCAGAGCAGAGGCTGTGCACGTCTCCAGCCACACAACATGTGCAGAGCAACCACCTGGCAGGTGGCAATGTACCTGCACAAGCCCCCAGTGCACGGGCAGAACCTTCTCTGCGTTCCCAGCACTCGTGCAGGGTGGAGCTCAGGATACGGCCCCAGCACAGACCCAGGTGGAGACAAAGTGCACAAACCAAAGGGCTCACAAACACAGCCTGCACGCAGGAGGCTCAGCCGAGCTGTTTCAGGCACGGAGGCCCACGTTGGGCATCAACAGCCCAGAGAGCAGCAGGGCGGGGGTGAAAACTCACCCAGTGCTTTTCAAGGGCTCTCGAGAAGCAGCGTGAAGTGATTTCCTTCAAAGAGACATTTCTGTGCTTCTGGCTGCCACCCGAGCTGCCGTACAGAGCTGGGTGCTGGGAGGAAAAACGAGGCTTCTGAGTGCAGCACGAGGGATGCTCTGATTGTGAATGCAACTGAGCAGGAAGGCGGGGAGCTGCACCCGTCGGGCATTGTGCTCACCTCCATTCTGCCAAAAGTGAGCCCTTTCCACGTGCCCACGGCCAGCCCCCAACTCAATTAAAGGACTTCAGCTGAATAGCAACTGATTCACAGGTAATTATGGGATACACGTGAGGTCGGGATGGGGAAACGCAGCTCTGCCAGCCGGGAGCAGCTGACTGAGGTGCCAGGGGTCTTTTGTGTCCTCTTTGGATCATTGTGATGACATACCCAGATGGGGAATGTTTTACACACCGAAGGACAAAAGAAAGTGACCACACAGCAAGATTTTAACCAATTACACAGGAAGACAGAGAGAAAGCAAAAGTGAAAACCTTTTAATGGATCTACAGGACCTAGTCAAAATCACTGGCATACAAAACAAGACTATTTTACCCCAATCAGTTGAGACCTGCATATAAAAAGCTATGAGCCAGATGAGTCCGGTGGGATGGAGAGGCTTCAGTTGGAGGGAGGAGGAGGGGGAATAGTACCCGGCCCCTCTGTGGGGAGGGGGGGTCTCATCATGGGTGGCAGAGGAGCAGGGGGGGGGACGCCGGGAGCTGGTGGCAGCTGAGGTGGCACTGGAGGAGGTGGCACCGGTCCGGAGGGCGGCATGGGGGGCAGAGTCATCCCTCCTGGAGGAGGTGGAGGCATCGAGTCCGGCAGAGGGGGCCTGGGGGGCAACCCGTTCATCAGTGGGGGCGGAGGAGGCCGCTTCACGGTCGGAGGGCCCGGAGGGAGGTTGGGGGGAGCTGGGGGCTTCTCCATTTTGAAGTGGAATTGAAGGAAGAACTGGGGAGAGGGAGAAAAGCAAAGAGAAGGCAACGATCAGCTCTCAGGACAACTTCGTGCCATCACACATCAGCGATTTCAGCACCAAAGCCAAAATGGACGCAACTGCACTGCCTTTTCCCCCAGCCTCTGCCCTCCCCCACTCCCTCTTCAACCCTTAAGAAAGATGCTGCCAGGCTCCAGCTACCTGTTTGGTTTCCCTGTTCCAGTGGGTCCAAAATTTTCCCTCTGCTTTGTCGATTTCTCTGCTTGGCACCTGCAACAAAAAAGAACAGGGAGCTATTATTAGCAGCACCAGATTAGCTCAGTGGCCCTTTTTAGCACCAGAGCCCGCCAGATAAGCAGTTATTCCAGGCCTTTGTGAGATGCGCTCGTCTCGGATGTTATTAGATAGAGATGGGGGCAGCAAAGAATTGAGTTACTTCCCTATCAGTCAAGGACAAGTATGCTGGCAGACAAAAACCCCTCTCAACATCTGCACAAAGGCTGAGAGCAGAGCCCAGGAGGATCCTTTCTGCGCCAGACACTGAGAATTCAATGGCTCCCCAGAGCTCAACGCAGAGCCCGGTTTTCATGCCAGAGTCCTCCAGTAATTCTCAGCAGAGTTTAACAACTTCCAGTCATGTCTTCTTGACCTTCCTTTCCAGGCCATTAACCCCCCAAAGGCTAGAAAAGAACAAGTCTGTGACCGGCCATCAATGGGAACTAATGTCCTGGAAAATAGGGGAGCTCTGCCCGTCATCAGTCAGCCCCAAACATTACCTTGAAGGCGATGGTTTCGTAGGGCTCTGCTGCCATCAGGAGGTACTGCCAGCGCCGGTCAGGGGGCTCAATCCTTTGCTCATATGCTGACATGAACCGATGGCGAGGCATGATGCTTTCTGCAATCTCTGGGTAATCAATCTGTTGGGGGATTATGGCAGATTTACAACACCCCCCCTGCACTCCTCCTTCATACAGAACAAACCCCTCAGCTATGCAAGAATTCAAGAGAAGCTCCCAGCAGAAAGCTTACTGTTGCCAAAGGAAACAGCTCAACAATTCTGATCATGGATTCCTCCATTTAGCTGACACAGTCATCAACAGCAAGCTAGCGAGATAAGGCCTTTTTGTTTTGATTTTGTTATTACCTCATGAGTCTTGCAAAGAACTGCTCATTCAGCCAAGCTTTTACTTGGATAACCCAGAAACCAAGAATTTGACCTTACCTGGAAGAGAAGGCTCTGCTGGCCTGTCTCTGGATCTCTCTGTTTGGTCACTGTAAAGAAAATCAGAAAGCTCAGTACATTACATAAAGCTCAGCACGGTATTACTTCTGCCCTAGGAAGCTCCAAACAACAAAATATGACAAGGTTTTGTTTCCCATTTATCAAATAAAGTGCCACAGTGTCTTCAGCCAAAGGTCCTGTGGGTGTCTACTGAAATGCAGCTGCTGTGGGGCACAGACACTGACATGCTGTGCACTGCAGAGCACAGCTGGGAGATAAAGAAGCCACGTCTTGTACTGAAGGCCAAAATGAAACAGTGGGGAGTTCAGAGGGAAAAAAAACTGAGCTATATTTCCAAGCAATAGTGAGAGATGGCAGAGCACAATAAAAGAGAGACTGAAGCAATGCCATCATCTCCCATATGACTACTGTAAGAGCTGACAGACTGAGACGTACTGATCTATTATTAAAATGGCTCTCACTCGACTGTCAGCAATAAAGAGACATCCCGTGGGTAATTGAAACAATAAAGGACATCAGGAGATAAGCCCATATCTTATTTATGGACAGCTCTGCTAAAAAGGCTGATGAACAATTCATGCCCACAGCACTGCACTTCAAGCAAGCTCCAGCAGCCATGGGGTATCTGCCACGACGGACACTGCTGACAAACCTTTGTAACCCGGTCGTCCAATTTTCACAAACTTCTTCACTTCCACTTTGACTTTTTCTGGTGCAGGTTGGGCAGGGGCTTCCTTTGCTTCCTTGGCAGCTCGACGGGCCCTGGATTCATTGGAAATGTGCAGTGTTACACAGCTGTCGGTTCCAAAGGATACGCTAAAAAGCAGCGTGCATCCTGTATGCTGCAGCACTCAGCACTTCACAGAAAGCACACTGGGAAACTGCTGCTCCTCCTCCACAAGCACCATGGGAGGCCAGTCTGCTCCATGCCTTGCCCTGACTACAAGCCGTCACCTCCATCATCTCACCCACCCCTAAGAGGACTTTGGTGCCAACTTCCACGGATGGAGCTGAGATGACTTCTTAAAAGTCAAAAAGGAAATGAATTCCACAAGCCAGGTATCTAAAGCAGAGCAAACCTGAATTCTTAAGATTAAAGCTTACAAACTTTTCCCAAGCTGTATTCACAAAACAGCTTCCCTTACAGCTAAACTTAACCACTCTTAAAACTCTTTTGCTCCCCTCCCTCAGGAACGCCATAGCTGGCTTTGAACTGGAGGCTGTCAGCACCACTGCTCAGAGCAGAGCCAGTTCACACCTGCTGGCGAATGCCTAGGAAACAAATAGAGACAAAGAACATTCGAGCCCAGAGTGCTACTAATGATGGAGGTCAAGTTTTATAGGTGCTCACAATCTAATTTTGAAGTGCCTAAATGGAGAATAACTACAGTGGAGAACAACTTACAGATTGGTCTGATGCTTCTTCCCCTGGGTATGTGCTAAGTAACTTCCCTGGGGGAAAGAAAGAAAGAAAGATGAAGACTGGACTGTTCCTGAACAGAAAGATGTTTGCCATGGATGAGAGGTGATATTTCACACCGACAAAGATATTTTAATCCTCAGAGCACAGCAGAACTGAACTCAAAAACTGCAGATTGCTCACAACTGCTGAACTGTCAGAAACTTGTCATGCTTCACACAGACAGCCTCTGCTCCCCCCACCACCCCTCCAGCAATCAGCCAAAGAGAACAGCTTCAGTTCCAGCACTTGGAGCTAGCAATACTCTGAAATATCTGTTGCCATGGAGATCAAGACAGACAGCTGCTCAACTCACCTCATTGTTATGGAGCGTCAGGCAAAGCTTGCATTCGTAAGAACCCAAGTGATTTTTCATAAAATAGGGGTCCTAGGAAGAGAATTATTAAAAAGTTACCTGCAAAATCCATGTTGGAACAACTGAACAATCAAAATCCTAAAGCAGAGCTGCACTGCAAGAACTGAGCTCAGGGAGTGACGTTATTAGCACAACACTGCTTTAGGAATACAGAAAAAAGAAACAAGAGCAGTTTTGTTCACTGGTAACAGCATATCCAACTGCAGCAAAATAAGAACCAGTGCCAAGAAGACTGAATATAACACAACAGAAGCCCAGTGCTGGCATCCCTCTGCTTGGCCCTTCCACAAGTTGCTCGACTCCCTCAGCAGTAGGAACAGAAGTATTTCTTCCACTCCACAGATCCCCACTAAACCTCTCACCCCCCGCTGAGGCGAAGCCCTGACCTCAGCCACAAACAGCCTGCAGGGCTGGGGCTCACCTTGTTGATGTCGATGGTCTCCAAAGCCAGCTGCCGAAGCCTCTCCCTGCGGTCTCGGTTGCTTTCAGAGGCTGAAGCGACGCCTCCACTCCCTGTTTTACCTCCAGGACGGTGCTGAAAATCCATGGTGGGGATTTCTGGGCTTCGGCGACTTCAGGATAAAAAAATGAAAGTCTGGAAAAATGAAGAAAAGACACATGAGGAGTGACAACGCCTCCCTGAGCTGGGCCTCGCATTGAGCCCCGCAATGAGGACACAGCCCAGGCCCTGCCAGCACTCCCTGAGTGTTCCCCAGGTGCTGCCCTGACCCAGCGAACAGGAGCAAAATGACCCAAAGCTGGAATGAGCTCCCAGAGACCCCTCAACCTCCTCAGCCCCACAAAGAGAGTGCTGGATTCCCTCCCAGCTGCTCACCAGGGCGCAGTGAGGCTTAGCGAGGGCCACAGCCCACCCCAGGAGCCCCCAATCCCACAGCAAAGGTCTGAGCCCCATTACCACCACCCCAACTCCCTCACTGAGGGCTGCAGCCCCCACAGAGCCTGCAGCCCCCACAGAGCCCGCAGCCCCTGAGCAGGTTCTGAGCAGCCCTCAACACTTCATTCCCTCAGCGAGGCCCACAGCCCCCTGTAGACCTCCCATTACCTCAGCAAGGGACAGAGCCACTCCTAACCACCTCTATCCTCTCAGACAGGGTCACAGACCCACCAGCCACTAACAGGGGGGTCAGAGGCGCTCAGAGCCCCCCACGAACACCCCCCGCGCTCTCCGTGCCGCTCACAGCCCCCCCAGTTTCCTTTCGGAGGGCCACACCCTCCCAAACACCTCCACTTCCTCAGAAAAGCTTAGAGCCCCTCTAACCCCCCTCCCCCCATCCTCCAGTGCGGGTCATAGGCCCCACACCCCCCTATTCCCCCAGCGACGGTCAATGCCTCCCCGAAACACCACCGCAGGGACCACAGCCCGCTCCCAGAACTTCCCCATCCCCTCAGCGAGAGTCGTACTCCCCCCATTACCCCCCTCAGGACCACAGCCCCTCCCCCCACAGCCCCCGTACCGCCGCGCTCAGCCCCGCTCCCCGCGCCACGCATGCGCTCTGCCCTCACCCTCCTCCCGCGACTTCCGGCTTCCGGGAGGAGCACTTCCGGGTCGGCAGGAGAGGGGTCGGGGCGGGAATGGGGCGGCTGTAGCGGAGCGGCGGGCGGCTGGGTTTCGTCATGCGGTACAACGAGCGGGAGCTGCTGTCCCTCTCCCGGCAGCCGGCTGAGAAAGCGGCCGAGATCTTGATGCGGGTCCCCAAGAAGGGCAGCGGTGAGGGGGAAGGGACTGAGGGCGGCGCCGGGGGGCTGGGGTGGGACTGGGAGCGCTGGACTGGGTGTCCTAGGATGGGACTGGGAGTGCTGGGGTGGGACTGTGGGTGTTGGGATGGAGCTGAGAGTGTTGGACTGGGAGTGCTGGGATGGAGCTGGGGGTACTGGGATGGGAGTGCTGGGATGGAACTGGGAGTGCTGGGATGGAACTGGGGGTGCTGGGATGAGTGTACTGGGATGGAAGCGCTGGGATAGGAGCGCTGGGGTGGGAATGGAGGCCCTGGGATGGAAGCACTGGGATGGGAATGGAGATGCTGGAATGGGAATGTTGGGATGGAGCTGGGAGGGCTGGGATGGGAATATTGGGATAGAGCTGTGAGTGCTGGAGTTGGTATGCTGGGCTGAGACTGGGGTGCTGCACTGGGAGTACTGGGATGGAACTGGAAGTGTGGCACTGGGAGTGCTGGGATGGGATTGGAGGTGCTGCTCTGCGGGTGCTGGGGTGGAACTGGATGTGCTGGGATGGTGTTGGGGGGTGCAGCAATGAGGGGTCTGGGGTAGGAGTGGGGAGCAGAATGCAGAAGCTGGATGTTGGTGGGGTGCTGAGATGGGATCCAGAGGTTGATCTCAGGCAGGAGCATGGGAGATGGAGGAGCAGAGCTGGGCAGTACTGAGGGTCAGAACTGGGGGAGCCAGGGGACAGGGATGGAGCACTGGGAGAAATGGGCTGGTGGAACCCGGGGTGCTGAGCAGCAGGACTGGTGGTACTGAAGGAGCAGGACTGGGAGCACAAAATGGGCATGACTGGGAGCAAACTGGGAGGACCAGCAGGGACTGCGAAGCCTTGGGGACAGGCAGATGGGTTTGGGGGCCCCGTGCCTGCTGGGCTCACTGTCACAACAACAAACACTCTTTTCCTTCTCAGTGTTAAAGAAGCGCCTTGTGAAGCTTGTGGTGAACTTTCTGTTCTACTTCAGGACAGATGAAGCTGAGGTACGGATCCTGCTTCTCTTCTCTCCTCTCCTCTCCTCTTCTCTTCACACACACCCACCCACCCCCCTTTTCCTGCACGTTTCTCACGTGTGCTTTGAGGAACAGTGCAGCACCAGGCTGTCACAGCTGGGATACAGCATCCTCCCTTCCACCCACACAGTGCAAACTCCTTGGTGGGGTGAGGAGAAGCACTGCCAGCAAACCACACCCCACTGCTTTCTACAAACACAACCGTTGCCCTACAACAGCAAAAGCTGGACTCTGTCACGTGTATTTGCAGGCCTGGAACATATCACATAAAACCAAGATCCTCCTGTTGAAAAGTCAGTGCAGAAGTAATCTTTATAACGTGGCAGGGGGTGCTGCATGCCAAGGAACCAAAAGGTTTTCATGGCATTTTTAGATTTTTCCCAGCATGAGCATTTAACCCTGATCATAGCAGAGCTCCTCTCCTGAGAAATGCCCTCTTCTTGTTTCTGTGGGTGACTGCCAGTATAGAACTGATGCACTGGAAATTTGCCCTCAAGCAGGTGCTTCAGCATCAGCACTGCTGCCCGATTCGCAGTCCCCCACTGAAATCATTTGTCCAAACTAAACAAAATGTGAGCAGCTTTCATTTGTGGCTCGTACCACCCCGTGGTTCTCATGTCCTTGCTCGGTATGTGCTGGCTGGCAGCCCGTCCCTGCCACTGCCTGCTTGTCCTGAGCTGTTCTTCATCCACACACACTGTTCTTAACCTCCTGCAAAGCTCAAAGGCCGCCCTTAGGAAGTAAAATGTTAAACAGTTTATCTTTGTTTGATTTACTGTGCAAGGAAGTAAACTTTATCATTGTCTTTGCATGACAGAAAGGAATACTAAAGCCCAGATTGAATTTGAGCACACAGAGACTCTTTAGAGGACACTCTGTAAGTTCCATGGGTTCAGAACACTGTAGCTCTGACAGACAGCGTGTGCTGAACTCCCTGTCTGTATCTTTTCCAGCCCATTGGAGCGCTGCTGCTGGAGCACTGCAGAATCACCAAAGAAGAGGAGAATGTTTTCTCCATCAGTGAGTTCTGCGTGTCTGTTCCCTTCATTTCCCCCTCGCAGTGGCTCTTGGTAAAAGGAAATGTTTCCTGCTTTCTTCCTGCTTTTCCCCATTCCCCTTCTGACACCAGCTCAGTGCTCCCCAACCTTCCTCCCCGTCCACTGCTGGTCAGTGCACAGCTGCCATGCTCCAGCCCTGGGATGGCAGTGTCTCCCCACTGCTGCGATGGGCACAGAGGGGCAGGAAAAGCAGCCAGCCCACAGCTCAGCGCTCGTGGCAGTCCCTCTATAGGAGGGCTCAGTGTTGACAGATTGCTGCTTCTGTGCTGTTGCATTTTATCAAAAAAAGAAAAGACACAAGTGGGCTTCAGATAAACCATCTGTCGTGCTGCTGGAGCCGCAGTCCTCCCGCCGCTGTGTCCTTGTGTCGATAGCCGTGGCTCCAGCTGCCTCGCGCCGCGCCGGCCTTTCATCCCAACAACTAATCATTGTGTGAGAGGTATGTGGCAAAAATAACAGGATGTTTCTCCAAGGCCGTCCCCGTATCTTTTGGCCTGGCTGTCAGGCACAGCTGCTTCTCAGTGCAGAGCCATCTCCCCACTCCCAGCCAGCAGAGATGGAGTTCTGACCGTCCCACGCAGTCTGAATGCAGTTGGGAGCGTCCTGCTGAGCGAGTGGGGCTTCAGCACTGCCAGAGCTCTGCTGACCAGAGGTTCCCAAGGAAGGTGTTGAATGTGATGGCGCTTGGAGCCAGGCTGTGTCCCTTACAGCAGCTCTGAGGGGTTGGATGCAGCCTGACCCAGTTATTTCCCCACATCTCTGTGCGCTGTGTACTAAAAAGCAGAGCTCTGGGGATGATGTTAATTAATTAGATGTCCTGATTCTGTCTTGGTAAAGAATTGGAGTTGCACAGGGACTTGCTTTCTGCTGTGCACAGTACTGAATTCCCCAGAGCCTCCAGCAAAGACAGGTCAGTACCTTCTCTGAGTGTGATTTCATTCCTCAGATGGCTGCCCCCTGCACACCACAGAATCTCTTCCTCGGGGCCATTTTCCACTCTGGTTAGTAAATCTCCTCTGACGGTTTGCAAGGAGGCTCGGGCTGTTTCAGTCTGCATTTGCCCAGCCCAGCTCTAAGCTGTCGCTCTTTGAGAAGCTGCTCTTTCCCCTCCAAAGTGTTTGGCTGCTCTGAGCTGACGGGCGCTGCAGGCAGCTGCTCGGGGCACCTGGGAAACACAGAGCAGAAGTGCCTCTGCAGTTGGTGTTGCTTTTGGAAGTGTCTCTCCCAGGCAGGAGTGATGCTGAGGGCTGCTGAGCTGTACGAGGTGCACCTCTGGGCTACCATCACTCCCACACAGCTCTAACGCAACTGTGTGGGGAAGAGTGGTTATGCACTGAGTTGAGGGAAGGGGGCTGTTGAGGAGTGGCTGTAGCACTGTGTGTGCTTTTTCCAGTGCCTTTCTATCAGCAAATGGCTTCCTGAGCTGGATTTCAAGTGCAGGGGCAAGCTTGGCTGGGCCTTTGTTCTTAGCAGGCAGAGAAAGAATGTGACTCCAGGCCACCCTGGGTAAGATGGAGGGGACAAAGGCCTGGGTTCCCATCTAGTTCACAGATCATCCCAGATGAACAAAGGTGCTAATTGCAGCCTGGCAGAACCTGGCTTTGTTGAGGAGGAAGAGCTCTGCCAGGACCTCACTTACACCTTTTCCTTGTCCTTGGCAGGTTTCATTGAGGAGCCGGAGAGGAAGTACTGCTTTGAGTGTGACAGTGAAGAGCAGTGCCAGGAGTGGATTGAGGCACTCAAGAGAGCCAGGTGGGCTGAGCCCCCCGAGAAGGGTCTGCACATCTGCTGCAGCCCTGTGCTGTTTGTTTCCTGGGATCACTCGTGGGGAACACGGGGAGGAAAGCAGCTCCCTCCTCCTGGCCGAGCTTCCCTTTGGTTCTAAATAGCTTTAGAAGCTTCCCTACATTCCTTTCTCAGTCTTTCTGTTCTTTTCTTACAGCTATGAGTTCATGAGAAGAAGTATGATTTTCTACCGGAATGAGATCCAGAAGATGACGGGGAAGGTGAGTCCCTGAGGTTGGCTGCTGGGGTCGGGCTGGATCTCTGGCCTTGCTGCTGCCATCCTGCATGAGGCTGTTGGCTGCAGTGCGTATGGCTGTGCTGTGGAATCAGCACTCAGCCCCACTGTGTGCCAGGCTGCTGAGAAGGGCTGGCCCAGCTCCCCCTGCCCGTGTCTCACCATCACTTCCCTGTGCTCTCCTTGCAGGACCCCCTGGAGCAGTTTGGGATCTCGGAGGAAGCCCGCTTCCAGCTGGCAAGCCGCAAGCAGTAATTCCACAGGCTCTCTCTGGAGGGTCAAACCCACACTCCCCCAGGAGGAACAGCAGCAGTTCCCCCCCCCCAGCGGTGACCAACTGACTTTTTAATTTATTAGCCAAATGGGGCTTTTTTTTTTATGATTTTTTTTTAAGGGAATTCTTTGCACATTCCCACCTCTCCTGCCCTCCCGCAGCCATGTGGGCAGCCATAACTGTTCTATGCAGACTGTGACCTTGTGCACCGATGCTGCTGCAGCCATGGGAGTGACAGCAGGAGCAGAGGAGGAGGAACTGAGCCGAGCTCCAGCACTCACTGTCCTCCAGCAAAGGCTCAGCCCTCATGCCAGGAGCTGTGGGGCCGGCCCTGTGCCAGATCTAGCTTCCCCTTAATCCCTGCCCTCCTGCTGGGAGCTGCTCGGCTTTTCTGGCTTAGGGTGTTCCTGCAGGAGCCCCTTTCTGTAGGAGGATGCTCTAGCTGATGGCGTTGCTGTGCCGCAGGGTTAACCCTGCCGTGCTCTCTTCAACACAAAGCCATTTCCATTCAGCAAGGAGCAGGAAGGCTTCTGTGAACGTGGAGCAGCTCCGCTCAGGGGAAGGGCATCACCCACTGCCACCACCACCTCCTGGGGTGCTGTTCTCTTTGTCCTCTCTCCGGACAGGCACTGCTCATTCCTAGGGGCTCCATGAAGCCCACGCTACTGCCAATTAGAGCACTGTCACAAACAATGCAGAGAACGAAGCTGTGAAGCACAAGGGAGGAAAAATGGGGCTGAGAGCTCCGTGTCACGATCCTGACACCCTCTGCAGTGCTGTGGGCTGGGCTGAGCCTCAGGAGCAGCAGCCAGAGAGACTTGTAAAGGCAGGAACTGCTGCGTGCACTCGGGCTGGATGTAAGAGTATCGGGGTACGCAGAAGTTGAGCCCTGGGAGCATCCCCTTGCTATGCTGCAACACTCCACTCCCTCTGTGAGCTGCCAGGGAGCAACGAGTGCCTTTGCAGGGACTCCGATAACGAAGCAATGAGCAGTAATAAGCATTAAGGGACATCTTGAGGCTCTGCACCTGAGTGCAGACAGGGAAAGTGCAGCCAGAGATGAGGGCTGGAAGGCGCTCCCCATCCCCAGAGCTGCATGGACCCCATTCCATGCAGCAGCTCCACTGGGCTCTCCCTCCAGGAAAGCCCCCCATGCTGATGGCAGAGGGAGCTGCTCAGCCCTGGGGGAGGGGGTGCAGCTTTTCTTTTTCCCAGCCAGGCAGCAAAAAGGCTGCTCTGCAATTACAACTGTAACTGAGGGGGGAAGAGCAGCTCGTGCTGCGATGGGGCTGATGGGAAGTTTTGGTTCTCCTCCTCGTTGGCTGGGAAGGAGTGCAGGACTGAGTGCCTGCAGCGCCTGGCTTCCCTCTGTACCTCAGCTGTCGGTACCAGGAGAGCAGCAGATGGCACCGATGCTTTATTTTTAACCTCACGCCCCAGATCTTTTCCTTCCCCTCCCCCGTATCCCCTTTCCCTGCAGTGGTTCAGGTGCTTGCAGCAGCAATTACCAAAAACAAACCGCGCCGTGCAGGGCAGAAAATAGGGCAGCGTCGAAGGCAGATGGCAGCGCTCCTGCAAGCCACAAGCTGGGAATAAAGGCCAGAGCAGCACAGAGCTTTGGGGACGCGGTGTCCTCGGGTGACTCCAATGAGCGCCACCAGCTCCCAGCCAAGGAGCCCAGTGCTGCAGCGAGGGCTCTGCCGGCAGCCCCCCCTGTCCTCCCCCCACCCCATGGGTCTGACCCCGCTCCAGCGATGGGCACGGGGTGGTGGTGCTGTGCCAGGGACAGCGACAACCCCAGCGTCATTGAGGAGGAGACGGTGACATTTCCTAAAACTGAATGTAAGACAAATGCTGTGAAGAGTTGCATGGGCCTTCGCAGGCCCGGCGACTTAATTAGCAATTAGTTAATCAACTGGTAGCATAGCGTAGGACATTGTTAGAGCTCAGCAGGAGGGGAAGGTGGTACTGGAGAGATCCACGTCCGCTGCTGCTGGTTTAGAGACAATTCTGCATGATATGTTTGTACTGCAGGGGCCCAACCCTCCGAGCGCGGGCTCTGCAGCTGTTGTACAATGACCATTTCCAATAAAACCTCTTTTAATCACTGCGGCCATCAGAGCGTGGTGAGGGGCTGAGCCCCCAACCCCGGAGGAGCAAATTCCCCACGGCACGACCGGTGTGAGCAAGAAAGAAGAAAAATCCTACAGCGCCACGGATATGGGATGAGCAGGAGCAGCAGTCAGCGCCAGCCCAGCACTGAGCAGTGAAACGCCACGACAGAGCAGTGTATTAAAATACGTACACTTTAATATAAAGACAAAACTTCAAAGCATTTGTTTCCATTACAAATCAAGGGAGAGACACAAGAAATTAAGTGAGGGGAGGAAAGAAACAAAACTAACGGTGCGGGGCGTTAGAAAGGCGGGCGGGGATATATATATTATACGTACATATATACACACCAGAATTTGCACTACTTCTATGGAAGGATGGAAGGAATGATGGGACAACTTACCGGAGTGAAATAAAACGACAACAAAAAGATAAATTAGGGGGAGTTTGAGTTTTAAATAATTGGGTTTAATCGGCTAAATTATATAAACTAATCCCTATTCCCTAGGAAACATCCCGTATCGCTGCTCTAAGAAAACGCGTGGTGGTTGTGGTTTTAAATCCATTGAAAATGGATCATTAGTAGTAGTTAAAAGGTTTGCTAACCAATTCCTGAGCAACAGCAACCTCATGACCCGCTGCGTCCCGCCTGGCTCCTACGGAGGGTGAAGAGAGACCCAACGAGTTGGTTTTAATTGGAGATCGATCACTTAGAAGATCAATGGGTTCCAGAAGCCATGCGGGATGGACCAACCCATCCTCCTCTTCCTCGTTAACCATAGCAACAAGACCTCGCTAACGAGCCAACCGCGCCAGAAGAAAGCAACAGCTGTACCTTAAAACAACACTAAATCCCAAAGCTGAGAGCTTTGGGGTCAGTGCTACAGAACCCAGAACTGCACGAAGGGGTTTTGTTTCTGAAGGATGAAGATCGAAGGGACCTCTGCACAAAGATGCAAACAGCAGCTGCACCAGAGGGATATTTCCAGTGTGTGTTTCCCATTTTTGGCCTTGGGGTTAAACCCTGAGGTTCACAGTAACGTCACCTCTTGCTGTGCCATTCTGTCTCAAGGGGTGTTTCTAAGGCGAAAGGATGAAGAAAATACAGCACAACACCATCCTACACACTGGGAATCCATCTTACAGTGAGAACCCGACATGGAGACGTCAGAGCAAATAAAGGAAGAAAAAACAGCCCCAAAACCTCAAATCTTCATACACCAACATCTGCACTTCCAAAAAAAGCCCTACTCTTGTGGTTTTGCCCCTGTGCTACAGAGCTGGCTCACAGGGACATCGCCTCCTTTCCTCTGCAACCCATCCTTGGTTTGCCGTCCTCTGCAGACTAACAGAGATCCTCACGGGGAGCTCCACCTCCTCCTCCTCTTCTTCCTCCTCCTGGCTCAGGCAACACTGAGAGCAGAACTTGGGGAACCTCCCAGTAACTCCTTCAGAGAAAAAATAACCCAGGATCTGCACGTTTCCTGCAGGAAAAGCACCAATCCCAACACAACAACCCAACCAGGCAGATCGTGGAACTGACATCGGGATGCAGACCTGGAGAGGGGCAGCTCAGCAGCAGAAGGGCGTGGGTTGCAGGTGGACGGTTGGACGGGATGATCTTGGAGGTCCTTCCCAACCCTGGTGGTTCTGTGACTGGAAACCCATAGCTGTGTGCGGCCATTGGGATTTATCAGTGCAGCCAAATGGGACCGTCAGCTCACGGCCCCCCTGTTCACCTCCTGCAGCAAAATGACTGTCCAGATCCCACCCCATCCTCAGTGCTATGCAGCTGCAAATGCCTCTCAGAAGGAAACTGCCCACCCGGACCCCAGCCTGCGGCACTGCTCTGGCCAGAAACACTGGAGATACCATGGAAGAGCCTACAGAGCTCCACAGAGCTCGCCTGGAAGTCACTCACTGAAGTCTGATTAAAGCATAATTAGAAAGAAAACTCAAAGTGAGCGGCTGTAGCAACAGTTGGGTGATTTCAGGCTGAGGAGGGATAGGTTGGAGATCAGGAAAAACTTCTTCTCCAAAAGAGTGGTCAGGCACTGGCACAGGCTGCCCTGGGTGGGGGGTCACTGTCCCCAGGGGTGTTGGGGAACGGTGATGTGGCACTGAGGGACACGGTCGGTGAGCAGTATTGGTGGCAGGTGGACAGCTGGACTGGATGATCTGAGAGGTCCTCTCCTAACTTCATGACTCTGAGTTCGGGGACCTGATGGCTCCCGACTCACAAAGATTTGCAGCAGGAACCGGTGGGAGATGGAGCTCTGACTGAAGAAGGACGATGTTTCCTATCACCGTGGTTGTCCACTGCACCGAAGGGAACAGCCCTGCACCCCGAAACAAGAGGCAGCTCGATCCTACAAACCCCAAAAGGCAGAGCATGCACGGTCCGTCCCAAGGCTGACACCGTGCTGCACAGTGCTCAGGAAGGTCCTTTCTTTCTGGCAACATCCACTGCCTGATGGATTCCAACTTCCTGACTTGCCCCTTGCCGGCAGCAGCGGTGTGGAGGAGAAGGAACATTTGTGACAGCCATCCAACGGCTGCACCCGGGCAGGAAGCAGTAACGGAGAAGGAATTCTTTTTTGGAACCGGCTGCACAGCTTTGGTTACTCACAATTATCTCCAATTATTGAAAACAGGTTTCAGATCTCTGGCACAGCACTCATACACTGCAGTCGTGTGTGTCTCATTGCAGCCATACGGATCAGATCATAACAACTCCAGGAGCTGCTCCTCCAGCAGCCCTACAACCAGCTAACGCTGTCCCCATTCTGCAGACAGGAGAGAAATGGGTTGGACTCACTCCAGGTTATGGCCAAGCAGCAAAAGATGGGGACGTGGGGAAGACGATGCGAATCTCATAGCGACTGCAGCGACCACCTCTCCCCAGTGAAGTGACACTGGGACTTCAGCCCCCCGTGCCTGGCTTCCCATCCCACACTGCTCAGTGGTTTACATGACACTCCACACCCCAGCAGGGATCGGGACGATGACACACCATGCTGGCATGCAGGAGCTCACTACAACCACCCCATGGGCACACATCTTCATGGTTTGGGATGAAGGTGGAGGAAGAAGAGGCCTACAGAACTCCTGACTTGGTCCATTTTCCGAAAAGGATCTGCTAAAAGCAGGACTACAGGGATAAAAATGGCGGAACGCAATTAAGGCTCCTGCCCCTCCAGCCCATCCCCACCACCCAGGACTGGAGTGCAGCGCCAGGAAGGATGTGGGGCAGCTCTGCAGCTCACAGCAACCCACAGCTGTGGATGAAGATGGGGCCGCCCGACTCCCAGCTCCAACACATCTGGGTTACATTGTCCTCCTGGATTCCAGGACATAAACTCTGTACAGCTCCTACTAGAAGCTATGGATGTTTCTCAGCCATCGCCCTCTGCCCGTTTTTTCCCTTCTCCAGGTTCTCCTCTCACAGCTGTAACTCAGCAGGGCGCTCCGCTGCCACGTCCTCTCCCACACGCAGAGCAGAAGACAGTTCCCCAAAGTCCCTCCTTTCCAGGGCTACCAACCACTTCCTTTCCCAATGAACGAGACAACAACATCACATCCAAAGTTTCCGCACGCAATGGCCGCCTATGGAAGACACACATTGGGACCAACACATAACCACACGCTGAGCTGAATCTCTAAGATTGCAGGGGATGAGGTACGAAGAAAAGGGGATGAGGTACAAAGAAAAAGGTCTACATGGAACCTGCAGAGGGTGGAAGCTGTCAGGGAACTGCTCCTCGAGGAGAGCACGCAAGGACAGAGCCATCTCACATACAGAGGCAGCTGGAAGCCATGGCACCCAGCCAGTGGCCCCGGGGCACCCCACTGAGTCTGAGCACCCGGGCAGATGTCCCCAACACCTCAACGTGTTTCTCTTCCCATCATTCTGCTGTTGCAATTCCCCTTCTTTGACTGTAGTTTCCTTGATTGGTGCTGGGTCCAGTCTGACCTACAGACTGGGCGATGTCTACATAATGGATCGTCTTTCTCTCCTCATTTTGTGCACTTGAATAAATAAGTTTTTACACGTTTACTGTGCACTGTACAGTCTAAAAATAAAGGAAATAAAGTATATGAAATTTATAAATTTTCATCACATCTCTATAAAATACAGCCGCTGCTCCGAGCGGCTCTTTCTGTACACAGAACACCGAGTCACAATACAACGAAATGCACCAGTCCAATGCACCACTTCCACCGGGGGCAGCGCGGCGAGCGAGATCGCGGTGTTGTGAACTACCATCCAGACCCACTTAAAGCAAAGAAATACAAAAAGCAAAATGCACTTAGTAGACGTCTAAGCCATTTCTGAATCAAGTATCAAAACTCTACCAACGAAATACATCGTACTCGGAACGAAAACGAGCTGGAAAAAAATCTACCTGCACTGGTACAGAAGCGCTATGTTCAGTCTTCCCGATGTCATCTCGAGGGCCTGACCAATCCCAGTGATCACGCACCCTGTTCATATGCCAATGACATCCCAAAGTGACCAGACCAGACACCGAAATTCACAGCCTGCGGACGGCCCGGTGTGGTGGGATGGGGCAGACGCTGATCCCTCCTGCTCAACCAGCCTGCCCGGGGATCCAGCTGCCACTCCAGAGGGGAGCAAGAGCTCTCATTTGTCCAAACGCAATTAAAACCCACCCAGTGGCTCGGTTCTCATCCTCGCCAGATGAAAGACCGCCGCAGCACACGTGGCTGTAAACCAAGTGGATTTTGGGATATGAACAGAGGAAGGAGAATAAATAAAAGCAGACCTGTCTGAGAACTGGGTTTGGCATTGGTCAACCCTCCAAATTCAGCACCAAGGATCAAACTAGAGGCACAGTTCTGACGGATGAAATAGCACCGAGAAGAGGCTCTTTACATCTCTGCTGGTGTGCCAGTCCTTAGTTATTCAGAGAATTTAACCACAAGTTGTATTTATGACTCTAGGTGGAATAAAATAAGTCAAAATTATTTTCACGTTAAAAAAGATAAATACTTTACCTAAACTATCAACAATACAAACTGGAGCCTTAAGTATTTCTTTTGCTTTTTTTTTTTTTCTTCCTTTTTTTTTTTTTTTTTTTTTTCCTTTAAACTCAGATTCACAGTAAATATTATTTTCTCTGTTGTTTAGGTCTTTTTAGGTTTGTGTTTTGTCCAGTAGTAAGAGCAGAACCCCTGCACAGGCCAGTGAGCACCTTTCAGTGGAAGCCGAGTGAAGTTGGTCCACGTTGTCCTTGCATAGGTCACATTGGGTTGAGGTAGAAATCCTAGTTACCTGCACAACAGGAGAGGAAGAGACTCATCTCAATGACAAAATCCACAGCGTGTCAGACGTGTCAATCATTGCTACATTGCTCCGACACCGCGACCGGAACGAGATTCGAGACCTTCAGCCAGCAAAGGAGGAAGAGTTGACCCAACAGCGTTGACCCAACCAGAGGCAGACAGGAGGAGGCCCCCCGAGGGTCGGACCCCACTGGGAGGAGGAGGAAGGTCTCTGCTTGCCCACGTGGGGCTTCACCCTTTCCTAGCACACACTGATCCGCTCTGAAGTTGTTATTACCTTATGGAGGAGAAGTTAAGCGGATTATTTCAGCCCCTCAACTCTGGATTCCAGCAAGGGCTCTGAGCACACGGATTTATACTGAAGTTGGGGAAAACACTCAAATATTTGACCTGAGTCATATGAGCAGCAACGTGTGCTACAGAGCACCTCCTGGGAGCACTGCTGCTGCTGCTCTGCTCCTCAGAACACCTCCGGACACCTGGCTGCCTTTCAGTGGACTTCAGCCACGTGCCAGCCCTGCTTTGCCCAAAAGATGCACCCCACTGGATGGCGTGGCACACCCGATGGGATGGCAGCCGGTTCAGCAACACCCCGGTCCCAGTTAAGGCACCTCCTTCAGCAGAAGACCTTCCCACCACTCCCCGGAGCCACTCGGGCACACAGAGCCCCAAACCTCCTCCTCCTCCTCCTCCTCCCCCCCCAGCTCTCTCCTCCTCAGCCCGCCCCATCAGCACATCAGTGTCACTGCGGCCACAGCACGGGGACGTCAAACTCTTCCTCGGCCTCCCTGTGGGGCCGAGGTGGCACTTACCTGCCTCACCAACGCCTATGGGGACTACATGTGTGCCCACCGAGCAATTTGGTGGCGAAGGCGCTACACACAATGCACAGCCAAAAGAATCTCTCAGGGATGTTGTAATTGAGGCATATGTTTTATAAGCGGCAAAGAGTATTCAACCATCGATTTTATGCAGCTTTGGGATCAGTGAACAGCAACAACATCAACGACCTACAGGAAAAGCACGGAGCGAGCTCAGGGCCCTCACACTGCTGGAGCTCTGTAACAGAGCTGTTACATCACGATGCCACAGAGCATTTTTCATAACAACAGTGCCCAACTCCGTGCCGGTGCGCTTTATTCTAAAGGCATTTAAACAGTGCTTCAGTAGAAACGCATACAGCCTCCAGAGACCTTCCTCTCTCCTACAGCCCCAGCACGGAGCGGCTAACCCTGCACATTCTCTACAGTCTACCCAGGGAGTGAGCAATTGCCAAGTGAGCAATTCTGTGATTCTATAACAAAGCACTGATGGAGACTGTCACTATGTGCATATCAAGCTGCAGCGCTCAGCTTGGCTTCTTGGTTTCCTCTTCTCTGCTGCAAATTCTAAGCCCTCTTTGCTACCTGTGGCTGTTTCCCAGGGATGCAGAGGGCGTGCTGACTGCAGTGCACCAGCAGTGCATTTGCACTCTGAAGCTGCAGCTTGGGACCTGGAGGGTTTGGAACTTTCTGGTTATTGAGCAGCTGTTGTTGGCTGAGGTTGGGAGTAGCATCACTCACCCCAGCACCACGGGAACACGGACTTGTGGAAGGAGCAATGTCTGCATTAGAATCATAGGATGGCTTAGGTTGGAGGGGATCTTAAAGATCATCCACTTCCACTTCCCTGCCCTGTGCTGGAGGGGGAACCACCGCTGATCATCGTATAAAAACCGTAACATATAAAGACACTCCTCCTGACTGCTGATCCTCAGAAGCAACATTTGCAAGGAGCGATCCCGACCTGAACATAACCCCAGTGTCAATGAGACAGAGCAGAGTCAGCACTCCTTGTCGAGAAATCCTGACTCCCAGGCCAGGCAGCACGGAGCTCTCCGCCCTCTGCCACCGCATTATCCCACACTTCAGAGGTTTCTGTTTCACAGCCCGTGCCCACCCCTCTCTGCAGAGGAAGAAGCATCACTCAGCATCTCGCACACCACTCCTGGGGTTCGTCTCTAGCCTTACCTTACAACATAAGAACCGTTAGCTAAGCAAGCTCTTTATCGCGGCTTAACCCCAGAAAGGTGCGAAGCGGGAGGAGGCTGCATGCCAAGCGTGACCCACATGGCGGGCGCGCCGGCGGCTGTGGGCTGCGCCATTGGGGGCACAGACTGTGACAGTGCCGAGCGGGGCAGGGGGGGGTGGTGGACGGTAAAGGAGGGGCGGGAGGCTTTGTGCTGCAGGGAAGCGAGCTTGATAGACAGAGCGGTGTTAGAGTGGACAGAAGCGGCGGAAGAGGATGGCAGGAAAGCATCGCCGGGTGGGATGGATGGGCTGTGCAGGAGGTCGGGGTTAGAAGCGAGCAGAGGGGGAGGTGGGGGCAAGGAAACGTTAGGAGGGGGCGGAGGGGGATGGAAAACAGATTGCACTGGCGCTCTGTTGAGGTGCTGAGAAGCTCTATTCTCGCTAGATGTTACTAAATTAGAGGAGGGGGGTGGGAAAGATGAGGATGAGGTGCTGGCAACAGCCTGCAGGGGGTTTAAGCTTAGCACTGTGCTGCTAGAGACAGCACTGCTGCTGAAACTGGCTCCAAACTGATGAGGAGAGGAGGCAGAAGGCACCGCATGGTTAAAAATACCTGCAAACAGGAGAGAAAAACTCAGCTTCAACAGATGGGCTTTGTACAGTCTCAGGTGACAAGAGAAACAAAACAAAATAAAAAAAAAGCAAAATTATAGTAGTTACGGCCCCATACAAAAATATGCAGCATGAGAAGGCAGCAAGCAATGAGAGGTAATGGTGCAGGCCAGGAGGTACAAGAGGTTCACTTACCTTTCCTACTGCCAACCTCTACGTGCCACCAGGACACGCGGTCAGACCCCAGAACTGTCAGTGCTATACCACACGGGCAGACTCTGAAGAGATTACGGGGTCTCTTAGAGCTGTTGATCTGAAGACTCAGACTGCTGCTCTTCCCTCCCCACCCCTCCTGCTCTCCCACTCACGGGGCAGCGCAGGGGAGACCGCATTTCCAGCAAATCTACGTGCTGAGAGATGTGAGAGTTAGGATTTCCCGACACGGTGCCTGAATGGTTATGGGTGGGTAAGACTGCCCCGGACAGTGAGCTGGGACAGGCCCAGGCTGTCTGCTGCTCCTGCCAAGCAGAACCCCAGAAGCACAAGGTGCATATGGCACTGCCCTTCCTGGCAAAAAGATGCTCTTCATGTCCATTCAAGAGCCAGAATGCTACACAATTCCCAACACCACTTCCTCTGATGTTTTGCTCTTCCTGGATCATACTCAATCCTAATCCCAACCTCTACTCAAGCTGACAGAGCTCCTTTCGCTTGGTGACACAACGGGTTAAGCCTTTTACCTGCAGGCAGACCTAGGCTGGTTCCAACACAGCAACATCTGAACAAACATACATTATGAAATCACAAAGTCGGGTGTATTCTTTCATTGAGGTGATACAACAAGTGGACAAAGCTCATGGGATTTCACTGTGGGGCAACGGGCTCATCTTAATTTCGGAGAGAGAGAAGAGACGTGTTATGTGGGATAGGTCTGCTTCATATCCTGTGGAAGTGAAAGGGTTTCAGCCCTGGAGAGGCAGTGTCAGACTTTCCTTTAGGCCCTGTCTTAGACCAGAGAAAGAGTTCTGCCTACCTCCAACTGTTCCACCTGTAACCCCAGGAGAGAAGTTCCCCATAGTGTGAGAATTAGTCAGTCTGGTTGCAGCTGATGACACGTGGACCAGACTGGCAGCAGCTGGCATGGAATTAAATAAGGACTGCAATACTGAGGAGTTTGTCACCGAGTTGAGGTTGGCTTGCAAGGCCATGGGGCCGAGGGGGAACTGCGATCCAGTGGTCAAAGTGTTGAGGAAGGGATGGTGCGTCTGCACAGATGATGCTGGGTTGCCTGCTGAAGAAACAGCAGTAGAAAGGCTTTTCCCATTCAGAAGGCCACCAGACGAAACAGCAGCAGAAATGAAAAGGTTATGGCCGTTTTTAAACTCCACGTCTCGGTCCCTTCCTTTGCCGACCTTTCCGTTATGCTGCAAAGAGTTTTTCTCTGAAGAACCCCCCGCACGAATGCTCATTTCACTCATGTCTTTGCTTTTGACTCCTGCCCGGCTGAGGTCTTCCCCCTTGGCGCCGCCGAGGCCTTCGAGCTGCCTCTTGTTCAGGAAAGGATTTGTTTCCGATATCCCCACATCTTTGCTCCGCTGCGACTGGAAACCCAGAGAGCAGGCGGCAGCCGTCCCGTCCGAGGCCTTGTGTGGAAGAGAAGCACCATCGATAAAGCTGTGTAAACCAATGTCAGTCGACAGCCCACCGTTGTAGGCGAACCCGTTGGTGGGGTTTGTGCTGGGGCTGAGCCCGTCTGCCCCCGACGAGGGCATGGCCATGCCCTTCCTCGCGTGTGCCATCTTGGCGTCCATGGCGAGGCTGTCCTCGGAGGACGGCCTGAAGGCAAACAGCGAATTCTGGCTCAGAGACGACACAGACTGCAAGGGACTGTCCGTGGATTTGGTCAGGTTGATGTCAGATATTGGTGAGAAAGTAGATTTCCATTTACTGCTGTTCATGTTCTCGTTGGGTTGTGCTTGTTTCCTCCCAGATAAGCTGCCACCTGGTTTGGAAGAAAGGTTTCTAAATACCAAAAGGCAGTTTGCACTGAACCTGCTCACTAAAAACATAGGTTTTGCCTTCAACACCTGGATTTTACCAGCCTGCAATTCTGTTTCTGATCCAAAAGCAGAATACCTGCGAAGTCACCTACACATCCCTTAAATTTAGCTTCACATCTGATAAGTTTTAAGAATGCTGATCTACTCCTGCACTACAGATCCCTCCCCAAGCCCTGGCATGGCATAACATAACTCATTGGATCTTTGGTGGCCTGTGACTACAGAAAGAACTGACCCAAGATCTGTAATTATCAGCCACCTGTCTTAATTATGACAACACAAAGCCCTGGTGGGACGGCACTCTGCTCACCAGCCTTCTATTAACACCTTCAGCTTCCCACTCCCCAGCCCAACCATTGCCCCAAGCAGTTTACATCCCTCACACCCACCATTTTCAACAGTCTTCTGTGGAGATTTGCTTTCCAGCGATATCGTTGCAATTTTCCTCTCGATCCTGGTGGGAAAATAAAAAGGTTACAGCACTCACTGAGTTGTTTGCTTTCATATTTACCCTCAGAGCCTCATGCTCACATCTTAACAGTTGACTGAAGCACATAAAGCCAAGGCACTACAGGGGACAGAAAACCACTCAGAAATATCCACTAAAAGCTAAGCAGGAGCTGTCGCAGACTCCGTGCTCTTTGCCAAGGTCGGTGCGTGCTCAGTCACCACTGCCCCTTCACAACACGAGGTCGGTGTCATTCATGCACACTCACCTGGTGCTGTTGTGCTCATCTTCAGATCCCTGCTCGTCGTCTGACGTGAGAGGGGAGTAATGAACGCCGTTGCTCTGAGTGAGGGGCTTTTCCTTTTTCAGTACCGGGGGCTGGTCGTTGTCCTGGTAAGGAACAGGAGAATTCTTCAGGGAGTTTTCAGGAGAGGAAATGGCTGTTATTTCTAAAGGCTGGTTAATGTTATTGACCTGGGCAAGAAGGAAAGAAAGCAGTTACGGGTGAGAGCGCCGCTTTAGAAACAAGGCATCTTGTTAAGGATATGAACACGCTCAGCCTTACGACAGGCCAACCTGGCACTGCCACTGCTCTCCCCCTGCAGCATGCAGCAGAGCCCGGGATGAAGGCTTTAAGATAACTCAGGAAAATATCTTATTTTCCTTATTTGATTTCATGTTTGAACACGGAAATGAAGACATGGGAAAATGACATTTCTTCTCAAACTGCCACTGCAGGATCCCACGAGCACAACTTGTGGAGCTGGCTTATTAACGTGGGAACACCATATGCTTCTGGCACTCGTGAGCTGTTTAGTCAATCTTAGCTTAAACTACGTTCAAAATATTTAATCTACAGGATAAAAAAAAGAGCAACTTCACTGTAAAAACAAGCTTTGCTGTAAGAGGCGAGATTGCTGTTTAATTTTTAGTGCTGTGACAGGAAGAACTCTTTGGAGATGTTCTCCAAAGGCATTCAAGGCCATGGGCAGCCTGGTGGGGGCACCCAGCCCTTGGAGGGGGGTTGGAACTTGGTGAGCTCGTCCTCCAGCCCAGACCATTCTGTGGTACCTATACCAAAGCAGCTCCCCAGCTTTCAGCAGCTCCCCTGCCTCTCAGAGGGGCCATTTCCACGAAGGGTCGTCACCCCAGTTCCAGCCACTAGCCCTGTGACAACCTCCTGCCCAAGAAGAAAGCAGTGGAAGCTGATTGCTAACTCAGATCTCCCCAGCCCTCCGCTTTCGCTGCAGCCCTTCCTTCCTGCCCTTACCATGGAGTTGATATTGAGCGGTGAACCCGATGGCTGCGTAAAGAGTCCAGACACAGTGGGCAAGGATTTGCGTTTGGGGGAGACCCCGGAGCTCCCGCTGAGGTTCCCCGTGGAGGATCTCTTCCGCCGGCCGCGCTTCTTCCCGTCCTGCGCGTGTGCTGGGCCGCAGTCCAGCCGAGCGCTCGCGGGCAGAGGGCTGTGCTTGGTGGAAGGGGATTGTTTTACATGTCCTGTATTAGGAGAGATTGTAAAGATGATTCTTCTCTTGGCCTCGTTCTCAGGATCTGAAAATGCTGCATCAGACTGAAGATCCCCCTTTGTTCCTTCGGCAAACATCTTCTGAGCATCTGCATAGTGCAGTCCCCCTACCAGGCTCTGGGAGGTGCCATTTAACCTGGGGCTTGCTGAGTGCTGGTGAGCAGGGGAGCTTTGCCCAGAGTTCCTCGACTGCATCATTAGCAAAGGATGTTGTGGAGTGGAACTCCGAGACCCTACTGAGTTAAACAGACTCCCGGAGTCGTCCAGAGCTGCCTGATCAACACTATGGTTAAGATGGGCTGGGCTGTTTGTAAGATTTCCATTGACTGCCACGGAGCCAGAAGAGTAAGAAAAACCTGTTGAAAGGGAAAGTATACATCACTGCTTCTGCTGAGCGATAGTTCACAGTGCTAGATGTGTGGGATGGCTGGGGCTGGCCTGGCCATGCAGTTGGGATGCTGGCTCTGCACGCTCACAGTTCCACTCAGGCCGTAACGATCTGCTCTGCTCTCTCATCAGTGTTATATGGAGATAGCCTGTAATGGAACCTCCAGTGAAAGGTTCCTGTAAGCTGTTACACCTCCTGAAGTCGGGGCTCCTGTTTCTCTACTCCTTCCTATCACTGAGGAAATAAGAGGGCCAAAATGAGTTGGTTTCCTTCCTCAAAAATAAGGGACTCTGTCTATACAGCCCAACTCCTGCTGAAAACTAAACAAACAGCAACAAAGTTCCAAGTGATGGGTCTCACTGCCATCTGGGATAAGCCTGGGAAGGGGATGAGGTATTTGTCATGGCATAGCACAAATGGGTTTAGTGCTCTAGTAAGGCCTTGTCTCCGAGCTGCCTACGTGGAAAGGACAGAAGGGAACACAGTACTGTTGTACATAGTCTTTTAAATAATTCTTTGTATAGAAAATTGCAGCCAAGCCCTTCTTTGCAAAACAGATGCAAGAAACAACACAAGCCCCTCAAGGTGATGAACACGAGGAACAAATGCACTCTGACGAGGGATCAGCTGCAGGGCAGCTTCTGTATGCAAGAACCTACATTTCTCAGTCCGCAACATTTCCATACCCTGAACAGCTACAGGCCACAATTCCAACAGATGGGCGAGCTCAGAAGTGATGTCTGTACTTAAAGGCATCCCTACTCTTTCCCTTGTTTCCCAGACTCCGGTGCCTTTACAAATGCTCATGAGACATCACTGCGATTTGCTTAAAGGAATTAATTTTACTAATAAAAAAGAAATAAAAAACCCTCCACCACCACCCTGCAAAAGAGAACTTTTCAAGTGGCAGCTCATAGGATAGCTGTGGAACACTTGGATGCCTTGAAACTTGCAGAGATCAGAATCTCTTCATCCACAGAGAGGAACGTACAAAAACCCAACCACTGCAGCTCAGATAATGACAGACTCCAAAGAAAACTCCACACCGAAACCTATCCAAGCTGTAGGCACGGTTCTGACAGGCTCAGGACAGGATAATCTGTGATCCTTGGGTCTGGTGACAAAGGGCACGCCTGCCTAGCGCTGATCTGCCCGGGGTGACCTGCTCACCAAACTCCAGGTGTGTGCACACGTGGGTGTGACAGAGCACCTCCGCGCCGCTGAGGCTGTTACCTGAGGTAGCCAAAGCCAGTGGCTTGTTTCCAGCAGCATTGCTTACACCATTATGAGAACTAGCACCAATCTGCTTTTCAAGTGTCGATGAGTCTCTGCTCTGATGAACTGGGCTAGGTGTGCTTCTCTGCGGGGCAGAAACGGGTGTGTTAGTGCAGGAAGGGTACTCAGAAGTCACCCATTTCAACAAAACTCACATGCAGTCGTAGATTACCAAGGAAAGCAGCTCTAATCCCCAGATACCCCAGATTTATCATGCTTTGAGAACAACACAGACCGGTATGGCACACAAAGGCACGCTGCCATCTGCTGCAGTGCGGTGGTACCCGGCGTGCACTTCATACCATGCACACAGAGGCTGTCCCAGCCTCGAGGCACTGCTTGGGCTCATCCCTCACAGCTGGGACATCGCTCACAGACCACCCAGCTGAGGCAGGGATAGTCTTATGGTGCAGGCAGGAAGGCATGGGGGCTACAAACAAATCAATTGACAAATGGGATTCCCGGCTCCCAGAGCCACAAACCCTCAGAAGCTGCAATTTTCCACCAGGCAAACACTCAGCCCATCAGCTCCAGGCACACACTTTGCTTTTCCTCCTGGCTGAAACTACCATCGCTCCACAGACACAGGAGCACGGCTAAGAGCCAAGAGGATGAACCCCAGCAGCAGCACGAAACACTCAGGATTAGCAGCCCGCTATGGATTCCAGCACACAGCACCCCATTTCTGCCCCCCGTGATGTTAGTTAGGGATGGAAAGCACTGACAGTGCCCTACTCACCACCTTCTCAACACGGCTAGGCAGGACTACGCTGGCCAGAGGGATGCTAACAGGGAGCTTATTGGGCTGCACTGTGCTGAGAGGAATACTGATGGGTAGGCTGGTGATAGTTTCTCCATTACTCACAGAGGTTCTCTCTCTCAAAACCTGCAAATGAAAGTGACAAAGTAATGTTCTCAGCTGCAAGCTGTTACTGAAGAGACATTCTGAGCTAATGGGAACGTGCTTGTTTAGATTTTGCTCTTTTTTCTTTTCCCTCATTAAGAATTACATAATTAAGAGTGATAACTCTATCACTACATATGCTCTGGAAAGCCAGGGCACGCATACAACACCCATACATTGGGACAGCAATACCCAACAGCACAGAAACACGTAAATTAAGGCTCCTGCTGCCCCTAAGCAGAAGGGAAGGGCTGCCTTAGGCGAGCTCCTGCCCCAGTGTTTGTCACAGCTCTGTGAAGAGCACTCAGCTGGCAGACTTCATAGCCTGAGATCCTCTGTATGCAGAAGATGCAGCAGTCAGAAATATTTCCATGGTAACCTCCTGTTGGAGGGCACCTGCTTGCTCTGAAATGAGCACCGTGAGGATTCACGGCAGGACCAATTGTGTGGTTGATTTTTATTTTCTTTTAATACAAAAGGCAGTCTGGTTTTCAAGTTGAAGTAGACACACAGCAGATCAATACAGCCCTACTGCATTACCAGCATATTTCGTATGCAAACCAGTGAGTCAAAGGTGAGCACATCTTACATGAGCACCGTATCCTCTTCCTCTAGCCAGTTCCTCTTATTTGCTGCACCACACCTCCTGCATTCTGTGTTATTTTCCACGCCAAGCTGACCACAGACAGAACATGTCTGCTTCTCCCAGCCTGGAAACCTCTTTGTTCTAGCAGCCATCAATTCTCCATGCTCACACCAAAGCAGATCTCTTACCTTCTCGCCTGCAATCGGTAAGGCCGCTGGGGAAGAGGGCCGAGTTTCCTGAGGACTCAGCTTGATGCCATTGGAAATACTGGGGCTTGGATATGTAAGGCCGTTCTCTTTGACGTGGTCAGCTCTGCAACAGAGATTTGCCATCATCAGAATACAAAGCTAACGAGTTCTGCTTTGCAAAGTACTCCTGCACCAAACCCAAGGCACCGTAACACCGTGTTTACCCAAGCAGCTGAACTGCTGGTTCTGCTGAGGCAAAACCTTTAAGTAAACAGAACTCCACCTTTATAAGTATTTTTCCACAACCCAAACAAACCACTGTTATTAAAAATAATCACAGAATCATAGAATGGTTTGGATTGGAAGGGACCTCAAGGATCATGAAGCTCCAACCCCACGCCACAGGCAGGGCCACCAACCTCCACATTTCAGACCAGCCCAGGCTGCCCAGGGCCCCATCCAACCTGGCCTTGAACACCTCCAGGGATGGACGGGGCATCCACAGCCTCTCTGGGCAGCTGTTCCAGCACCTCACCACTCTCATAGTAAAGAACTTAATCAACTTAATCAAGCCCTTCCATCAAGAGATGATGGCTCTCACCTCTGTATCTCACTCGTTGTTGCTTTTCCATTGACTGTGTGGTCTTGATTCAAGTGTCTCCTTAGTGCTATTTTAGCAGGGGAAAACCTGGTATAATCAGGTAAGGACAGGCTCGCCATCCTGTCTGCCTTCTGCCTGCTGTGGTTTGGGGTACATGGAACTATTTCTTGGTCCAGATGAGAGGTCATGTACTGAGGGGTGTTCTGCTTGGAGGACGGCCTGCTGAAAGTGTTGTGGATCTCATAGGGAGTAGCGTGGCCATTCATGGACAGCTCAGGGCTCATGCCATTGACGTGGGGCATAGGAAACTTGGAGCACTCGAGCTCCAGCTGGAACCTGCCATGATCAGCCTCGGCATCACGGCTCAGATGGGTTTTATTCCGTAGCTGCACTGACAGTGACTCATCCGACGGCGTGTACGATTTCAGCTGCATCAGCTCCTGCTGCCTTTGGCTTTTCTCAAGTTCCACAATGCTGATCTTTAAATAAAGAGGAGGACAATGATTAAAGACCACACGGAACAGTTCTGAGGCATCACGGAGCGCTGCTTCAATGTGCCTCACAGCACAAGTGACCCCATCTCTGGGAATAATGCAGACCCACGCTCTGAGGAGCAGATTTCAACATGCTGCCCTGAGCCCACAGCCCAGACGTGCAGGGAAGGGGAATGGCTCAGAAACTCTCAGAATGCACATTTTGGAAGCAAACAAAATGTCTCTGATGTAACAGAGAGAATTCAGAACAACCCAGCAGTGTCAGTCACTGAAGGAAAGAGTCACGCTCTGTACAGACACAAATCCTGCACGTGGCTGGATAAGCTTTAGAATTACACCAAAAAAGTGAAATTCTTTCCCATTTCGTTTCACTGCAGTGACATTCTATGGGACCTCATTCCAGAAATGAGACTTCAGAGCACACAGAAGACATCATCTCGAAGCCACATATTATGCAGACAAGCAAGACCTCTTTTCACCAGGCCACGCTTTTAAATGATGTTTAATGATACATCGAGTTCCTTCTTCCATAGCATTACCAGAGATTGAGGTCACAGCCATCTACTCTCTTCAACAGTTATCTACATCCTTACTCTCCAAGTTTATCAAACCCTTCCTAACAACAGGGACTGATCTCTGGATAAAACAGCCACCAAGCTTATCCCCTAACACCATATTTAGCCAAGCACTCTCACTGCCCTGGGTTGGTGATCCTGGAGTTGTGTTTTGCTCTGTACCTGCAGTTCCAAACAGTGCTTTTGTTTCTCAGAAATCTGATTCTTCAGCGCCTGCTTCTCCTTCAGCAAGTTCTCCAGTGACAGTGTGGACCAATCCAGCTTCAGCTCTTCGCAGCGTGCCTTCAGCTGCAGACACATGGGATAAAAGGATCAAAGACAGCTCTCAGCATCTCACACCGCTCGAGCTACAAGGTGAAAGGCAAGAAGGTTCTTAACCTGCCCAAAACTCCTCCCAGCTTAAGCCAAAGGGGCACAGAAGGGCCCTGTAGTATTTGTGTCATTTGAGAGGAGGCGACCTGGGTCATTCTTAAACCAGTTATCACCCGTCAGGCCCAGGACCAGACCTCCCCCTGCCTACCTTAAAAGTCTGAGCTACTGAGATGAAAACTACGAGCACATCAGCTCATGCTCTTTCCCCCTCAGATGAATGAGAGCATCACTGCTGCTCAGTACGCACCAGCTGCAGGCTCTGGTTCCTGAGTTCGCTGTTATCCTTCTCCAGCTGTTTGGTCTGTTCTTTCAGCTGCTGATTGTGAGCAGAGATTTCCTTCTGAGCCTGAATCAGGTCGTTGTATGTCAGAGCCTTCACTCCCAACTAGGACACAGGGGGAGGGGAGGGAGAGGGAAAGAGATGGCTCAGTAAGGCCTTGACACACCGATTCCAGATAATGGCCCATTCAGAAGCAAGGCTGAGGAGACCTGCAGCTCCCAGGAGCCCCCCGAGGCACTTAATTGTCATTAGAGGACGAGGAGAAGGGACAGAAGTACCTCATTTGGAGCTGCTGTTCAGCCATTTCACCTGGAAACTGGCATTTCACTTCTTGCCAGTCCAGAGCACTATTTTTGCACAGAGCCACTACGCTTCCTCCTACGCTGCCAAACCAGACTTAACCAAAGATTGAAAGAGATTCCACGTGATTTAGCACGAAGTACTGCAAAAAGGAGGGTGCTCTGAGACCTATCTCAGAGACCAGCTACTCTGGTCTCATTTTTCTCCAAGCCATTTGCATGCAGATGACCACAAGCACACTCTGCCACCAGACCACAGTCACCTCATCAAGTTTCTGCTGAAAAAGACGTTTGATTTCCTCTTTCTGTGCCTGGCAGTGGGTGAACAACTGCTGTGCTGTCCCCAGTAGCTGTGCATTCTTCTCCTGGAAGAGGGAAAAGACACAACACACCTTTAGCACCAATGCAGCACGGTCCAGCTCGGTAAGATGCTCACATTTAGTCTGCACAGCAAACTGGGAGTGAACCAGAGACCTATGAACAAACCCAGCTCTGTCAGCTGCATTTGTCAGCTTTGCTGAAGATAAGGAAGCTGAAAACAGCTTTGAAGTAGTTTCTTCCACTCAATGGTAAAATATAATCAGGACAGTCTTAATTCATTTTTACCCTCCTACTGCATTGTAAAGAAGTAGTAATAATCACATCCTACAGAGCAGAACTGGAACAGATTATCTGCAGGAAATCTGTTACTAAAAAGGGAACAGAATCTGAATCTCCAGAGCCCCTGCTCAGAGTTTTCCTACACAATACTCAGCAAATGGAAACACGCTGAGGGGGAGGTGGGAGGAAAGCCAGGAATCAGGCAAAGCACTGGGAGCAATGATGACAACACGATGCCTGCAGCCACCCGAGCCCTGTGCTGGCAGAGCACCTCCTGCCCATTGCATTCCTCAGCTCGATACTTGCTTACTCATTTCATGGTCACATACATGTGGGCAGCAACGTGCAAGGATGGGGCTGCCCGAGCAGCCTCATTTTTCAGCTCCCCATAGAAAGGGAGAAAAAAGCTCCCACTCCTCACCAACTTCTGCTGTTGAAGCCAAACAGGAATTGTGCAGAAACTGAGCTGAGACTCCTGAGAAAGAGGAGGAGAAGGGCACAAAGCGTCCTGATCTTCCAAGCAGTCCATTCAGATCCAATGCATGCAAGACAACACCGGACCCAGCAGGCAGCTGAGCGGCTGCAGTGCTAACCTGACCTCCCCCGTGCTGCTGATACAGCTGCTCTGCTCTCAGCACCAGCTGTCTCCTTCAGCCTTGCCAGGCAGCCAAGGAGCTGACAGCTCCATCTAAGGGTGAACCAGCAGCTCACACAACTTGTTGATTTTCAAATCGTGTTCACAAAAGGTTTCTCTTGTACTGTAAAAACCCTGGTGTTAGAGGGAGGTATTGAACAGCACACACAGCAGTGCCTCGCCCTGAGTTCTGCTGCTGGGAAGCTTACCTACCTGTGCTCTCAACACTGAGTGCTTTAATGGAGTGCAGCAACCCCATTAAAAACATCTTCTCACACTGCATTTCCCATTTCCATGTCAAAGTATGAAGCAGCTGTCAGACACCAACGTGAGCCCGTTGCTTTTCCCCACCCCAGTCCTGTTTCCAGAGTACAGCACCATACCTGCACACTAGAGCTTCTCGTTCTGTTTTCTGGGCAAGGAGGTGAGTTAAATTTATGGTGACTTTTCTGACAAGCACAGAACAAGAAGGGAAACAGGCTGCTTCAGGAAAAAGCTGAAAAATAGACTGCAACGACCATAGGGAAAAATCCATCTGCACGAAGAGCACAGCAGCACCAACCCAGCAGCAGCAGAGAACGGGGCAGCACAAGTTGACCTTTCTCACTTGGAATAAGATGGAAGATCCCATAACCATTGGGACTAATAGAGAAAGCACTTAAATTATTCACTGACTGAAGCAATACAAGGAAGGCTGTTTCAGCAGTAAGTCTCCTCCCTCTGCTGGAGGGATGGCTCCACAGCACAGCAAAACGCAGCACCGGGCAGCAGCAGCTCTTGGTCTCCCTTTCCACGTGCACAGTGCCATGGATTTACACTTTTCCCACCCATGTAATCTTAACATACCGTCATTATTAAGAGATCAAACAGAGCACCCTTAAGCTGGGGGACAGCTGTATTTATTTCTGACCCCATGCTTCAGCTTGTCACACGGTTAATGACCCACTCTGATGCTTGAGCACTGAGGATTCGTTGGGGCTTTTACAGTGGGAAAAGATGTCAAAAAGCAGAAAACTCAGCTGCAGAGAACAGGAATGGGAGCTTCCTTAAGGACGGGGCTCGAGACAGCAGCTTCCTGCATGTGTGCACACAGCTTTGAATGCCAAAAGAAGGGGAAAAACAGAAGAACTGAGGCAAGCCTCCCCTGGCCAGGCACACTGCAGGCAATGCACCTTCCCAGTCTGCAGACAGGACATTCCAGCATGCAAAGACTGAGGAAGCCAGCAATTAAATCCCCATGCATTCAGCCTGATTAGCACTCTGGCTGAGTCTCTGCCATCAGCTGTGCTGTACTGCTGGTCAGGTGTACACAGCATTGTTTCCAGGTATCTGGTAGCCCAGCAGTTTTGTTTAGAAGCCTTACAAACAGAGACCCACCTTCTCCTGCTCCAGCAACTGTTGCAGACTTGCTTTATACTGAGGAGTTTTCATGTATGCCATGAACTGCATGTACTGGATCTTAAAAGAGTCTGCAAAGAAATAAGGAAGTTATGTATTTTAAGCATAAGAAAGCACAGTGCTCCTGTTTTGGTCCATTTGCTCCCCTGCCCCCCAGGCTCTGCACTCGCTGGCTTTTTGTTTGGACTCCCACTCAGACCAAGCCATTAAGGATCAATGTAAAGCATGCTGCAAACAGTCCCCTGATGCAAGCTGAACTCTGGGATCCATCAGCTGCTTTTCATAGGTAACCCAATGGAAATTAGGGGAAGTGCACTCTACAATGAAGCTCAGAGGAACAGTGGGTGCTAACAGTGTGCTTGCATGATGAAAGAGGAGTTTGCTTTTAATACACTGGCAGCAGAAACAACACAAAGCCCAAATCTTTGCTCTCCCTCCAAGGATTACTTGCAGTAATCCTCACCCTCCTTTTACTTCTATGATGCAACGCACCTTCCTCCTCCCCAGCCCTCCTGGGGCATTACATCACAGCTCCAACCACTCCATTGCAGCCATTCTGCTGCAACCACAGGCAACCCGAGCACACAACGGGCATTGCACAGACTTTTGCATCAGGGTTTCCTCCAGACAAGTGTCAAACTCAGGCAGCACCTCATTTTTGTTCGACTTTGCTGTGCGTTTCACAGGGAAAACAGAGTGCTGTTGTCATTTATGAGTAAGAGAATGGTTTCATTTAAACTAAAGTTGTTTCTGATGAGCCATTTGCACTGAAAGCTATTCTGGATTCCTGCTAAAGCCCAGTTTCTTCCCTTTTGTGCCAAGCTGAAACAAAATCAAAACCAAGCACAGACCAAGACACCAACTTCAGCAGCAATATGACCCCCTCTCTCCTTCCTCTTCTTCCACAGTGCCTGCCCATTAGCAGCTCTGTATGTTTAGAAACCCCAAAGCAAAGGTCCCCAGCACAAACAGTGATGCCACAGCCTTACCTAGCAGCTTCTGTAGTGCAGGTGGGGTGGGTGTCACCAGCAGCTGGTTGGATGAATGCCGTTGCACTTTAGGAGGTAGTTGGTAATATGGACTATGAGGTGACTTGTATGCATCTGAAGGGAGAAACACGGACAGCCTTTCAGTTGGGAAGGGCACAGAAGCTTTACCATTCCAAGGCATTCACCTGCAGTGAGATCTGGTGACTCTGCTGGACAGACACACTGCAACCAATTGCTTGGAAGGGTGTGCAGTGTGGCCTTAGAAGACAGCAGCGAGGCACAGGGCAGCTCCTGGCCAAGCGCCTCCAGACTCACAGAGGCATACCACCACTTTGCTTTGGTGCTAAGGGAGAAGATATGGCACAAACCAACCTAAAGCAGCACTAAAGGAAGAAACGCTCTCAGTGCATCCATTATTTACACTCCCACGGAGGGATAGGCTTCCCTGAACTCACCCTGAGGAGAGGATGAAGATGTCTGTGACACAGTTTGAGCATGCAGAAGTTCTAGTGCAGTTTGGTTCTTCTTGGTCTTGCGCTCTGTATTCGCAGTGTTCATCTTCTTGGGACGCCCTCGCTTCCTGCCTGCCATTTTCCTTCCTTTTTTGCTCAGTTTTTTCTTCCGTGCTTTAGAGGGAGATGGCTTTTTAACAGCATTTGCCCCAGCTTTTTCTTCTTCAGCACCAGAATCCTAAGAGATTTTTTAAAAGCAGAAAGCTCTTTGGTTATGGCTACCTACACAAGCAGCATTTCTTTTAAGCAAGCATTAATAACTTTATTTAACATATTTATGAGAGTCAACTGTTCAATAAGCTGCCGATGAACTCAGCTGGCTTGGAACTAGAGCTGCCCCCAGCAGCCCAGAAGTTGTGCTAATTCCCTTCTGGGCACACTCATTACAGAAAGAGAAGTTTAACTCCTGTCTAAGAAGAGCTGGTTGTTCTCCTGTTGACTACACAAGTCAATACAAGTCCTGTATAGTCTTCAACTGACTTTAATGAAAGTCAGAATGGATGCCATGCTTCATATGTTTGTGCACAAACAGTCACTGCATTTCCAACAGCATCACACAACGGGATGAGAAAGGAAACGCTGCCAAAGATACTCAGCAGCCCTGAGCAAGACTCAAGGAGGAGCTCTCCAAGCAGCTCTGAAGGCTCAACCAGGCAGCTCAACCAGCTCTGCCGTTCCTGTGGCAATGCTTTTATTCCCCCAGAGTTATCAGGGCAGTCCCCAGGTGTCACTCAGTCCTGTCCTCAGTGATACCATTAACACACTGAATGCATTTCCCCTGCAGGACAGTCACCTTGTTTTCTTGAACCTTTGTTGGAGTAGTTGTGTTGCTCTTGTTTTCTCGCTGTTGACGACGTCTAGCTGCCTCTTGTTCCTCCTGAACAAACGTATTACAAGAGTCAGTGATTTGTTCCTGTGTTCCTCCCTTTCTAACACAGACCCCTGCCTTTCCTCACCTGGCCCCAAGCTCTTCCCTCACTCCACCCCACCTCCCCACACCACACTTAAAGGTCCCTTAGTAAGCACTACAGTATCTTTACCCACACATCCAACATTCCATGTGCCACCACATCACTATAAAAATAATCTCATGGGACTTGGAGTGCCAACGCCATCAATCACCACTCAACCTTAACCAGGTCCGCACCACAGCAACTTCTCAGCTTCATTTTCTGCCAGGCACTACAGACAGGGAATTTCACTCCGCTCCTAACGCCTTTCTGGTACCTTCCAGGTGAGGTTAGATTTGCATAAGGATTCAGACACCTTCTGCAATCTGAGCAATGCATCATCCAGACTCTATAATGAATGGCAGATTGAGGCACCCTCCCCTTTAAAAACAAGGCAGTCCTACAGCACATGGATGCCACCTGACTTTCAGTTTCTTTTTGCCCCTCTACTCTGAGAGGTCTTTTCTTCTCCCAGGCTTGAACAGTCTGGAATAACCCAATCCCAAGGCTAGCCAGTCTGCTTGCAGGACTTGCTAAGTAAACCTATGTTCTCCTAAAGTTTTAAGCTGCATGGCCTCTCTCCAACCCCATCACTGGGAACACCACTGCCATCGGTTATTTCAGCTGGATAAAACCCAACAGAGCCCCAAATATCCTTTGGCACTTTAATTCCATGTGTGACAGCACAAACCACAATGACTGCCAACACATTTCGTGCTCCCAATGGAAGTCCCAGCAGCATCAGCTCAGAGCACTCCTCATTTCCATGCAGTGGAGCGCTGGGAAAGATTCAAACTATCATTTCCTCCTTAAAACTTCAGTGCTTTAATGAACAAATAGCTCTCTGTAGGTCTCCAGGGCAAGTGAAGAACACCTGGAGGCTCCCCATTAATTACCCATTATAGAGCTCTTGAATGTGATTGTATTAGTGCTTGATGGCGTGTGATGCTTCACTTCAATTAGCTCCATGCACACCGATCCTCACTTAGCAAGAAGATTTAATTTTCTACCCATTCTGTACACCCTGAAGAAGTGACCAAGGCCCTCCTGCTGGCTTCCCCATTACTCTGAATTTTCTACAGCAAACAGCTGAGACTTACCCTGAGTTTTGGATTTTTGAGACTAGAAAAATAGTTTTCAAGCTGCAAACACAAAGGTGATAATTTCGTAAGTCAAGACTGAACAACACATAAGAATAAACATTAATTTAAGATTAATGCAGAAATTCTGCCTGCTTCTCCTCCAGCCCAGGACATAACCCAACCCCAACAAGGCTCTATCAGCTTCCCCACAGCCCATCCTCAGCTGGAAGCTTGGTGAGACCTATCTGCACTCAGCAGGAGGTTTTGTGCGGCTCCTTCACTTCACCCAAATATCTACCCACACTATGGCACGTCCTCTCCAAAAGCACTATCAGCCTGAAGCAGGCTTAGAAAATATCTTACCCTCCTATTGCAAGAAACACTGATAAAGTATTATTTTTTCCACAAAAGTTGGTGCTTCTATAGAGTTGTTTTTGTTTTCTTTAATGAATCATAGGATCCTAGAATGGCCTGGGTTAAAAAGGACCACAGTGACCATCCAGTTCCAACCCCCTGCTATGTGCAGGGCCGCCAACCACCAGGCCAATGGAAGAGAAGAACAGTGGATGCATCAGTGCTGCCACTGAGCTCTGCTCAGTCCTACAGACCCGACAGAGCAATCAGAACTGAGAATGACTGCTGAGGAGCAGCGTGCTGCAGTGCTGTGTGACGTTGGCAAGCTGGCTCTGTGCAGTGCAGCGGGCAGAGCCTGCAGTGATACTCACTATGGTTCGGTCAATAGTATGCAGGTAGTAAGAGACTGGCTTCCCAGTCCACGACACAGAGCCTTTCAGTGGTGACAGCTCCACGACTCTCATTATAGTGCCAATATCTGCAGGAAGGAAGGGAAGTTACTCACTCATTGCATGCACCCAGCAGAAAACCCAGGAAATTCTTTACCCTGTGTCTAGGACTGCTTACAGAACACCATTCATCCAACCCATGGAAATGGCACCATATTCAGATGGAGGACAAAGCAGTTTGACATTTGCTTTCTCACCTGTGTTTGTTTTGTCCCCTAGAATTAATGTCTGGGACATGCCCGAGTATTTCCATAACCAGTGAGCATGGAGGCTGCCTCTGCCTTCAAGCTTTATGCTTTCCACTGTGTTTTTTAAGCTATTTCACTGCTCATCCTTAAAGGCAAAGCAGAAGCTGGGGCACCAACCCCCTCCCAGCCAAAGCTCCATCAGCTATTTCTCCATCCCTTCAGTACCAGCACGACACAGCAGCTGGTATACACAGAACTGCAGTGCTGTGGAAGGTGGGGACCAACTGGGAGCTGTGATCAGAGCTTTTACAGGGGAATAAAAGAGCACGTTGGCCACTCTGCCTCCTCTCTGCTATTTTTAATAACCACAGACTGCCAAACCCAGCACAGAGGGAGCTGAGGCAGTCAGCAGCCAGCACTTAATGGTTAATGCAGCTCTGGATGCCATGGAAAACAGCATCGAGAAGAAAAATGGCAGTTTTGTCTGCCCAGTGCTCCAGACACAGCAATTCAGCAAAAATAACTCACAATGGCACTATTTCAGTCCAGCACTCTGCAAATGGCTGTTCTTGAAAAGCAGTTAACCAAAAGCAGTTGCCAAAAAGAAAACAGAGCTGGAGCTTTGCAGCTCGGGACGTTCCTTTGCCATGCTGCACAAGGAGGGGAACAAAGTGCTTTTTAAACCCAAGGAGTGTTTTACTCTGGAAGCAGTACGTGCACGTTGCAGCTTGGATCATCCCATTGCTTCCATAGCTTTCAACAATAAAAACTGAAAGGAGGTGAGGAACAACCCCCAAACCTGATCCAACTGCAGTGCACACACTTGCAGAGGATAACATTGGCAAATATCACGTCTGCTGTGTTCAGATGGAAAGAAAGAGAAAAAAACAAACGTTGCTGGCAGCAAAACAGAGACAGCAAAGGGGAGTGGATGGGATGGGGCTGTTCGATCTGTTTGCAGCACTGAGGTCAAAGCACTCAGCAGCTGAGCACGTCAGCATCAGTGCTTCTTACACCACAACTGCTGGGGTTTACCCCTGTCTGCTTTTTGTTTGAGTGATTTAAGAGGCATTTCCCTTTGCTATGTGTGCTACGATAACACAACTTTCCTACTTAACAACTCTTAATGAAGAGCAACAAAAGATGTGCTTGTGTAAGGACTACAGCCTAATGTGAACAACAGCAATAAAAAGGGCAATCGTACCACTCAAGTTTCGACTGTTAATTCTGAAATTCAGAGGTGCAAAAGGTTTTGAGGACACAATTCTCCCACCTGGAAAAGAGAGAAAAAAGCAAATCAGTTTCCAGCTTCCTTTAGAAATGACCAGTTATCAACCACAACCCCAGAGAGCCCCAAATCTGCACTATTTACTTTGGCACAGAGCTGTCCTATGGAAGCTTCTCTCTTCATTCCACACTTGGTTTGTTCTTTTTTCCCCCAGAATTTCTTGTTTTTCTATCTTCTGCCATTACCCACCAAAACTGTGACTTATCCAAGTGGTTACAAGGCAAGAAGAAGCCACCAGAGCACCTCGGGTGACATCAGGGCTGCTCCTTGTGGAGCATACAAGACATCACCCGTGACCGGGTCCCCATTTTAACACTAATTAGTAACACGCAGTACCCAATGTGACAGTTTTAAATGGAAGAACCCATTAACTGAATTCAGCATGCAACGAGGGAAGCTGCACACAGCCCCCACGGTGGGAAGCTCTGCAGTGCCTGCAGCTGGGCGTCCCCACCACTAAGTGTCCCAATGTGGGAACCCCAGAGCAGGTAAGCAAGGCTCCTCCTGCCCTAAAAGCTCTGCAGGAAGGCTTAATGTGCAGAGCCATTGCCAAGAGACCACCCAGCTGGGAGGCTGGAGCTGATCCTTGATGTCCCTTCCAACCCAGAAGCCATAATGTGATTTTAAATGATCACACGGATTTCTGGTTTGTGTTTGTACAGAAGTCTAAAGCTGGAGAAGCCCCCACCATGGTGCACCACTGCTCTGCACGGCTCAGAAGGAAAGCCACCAACCTGGCAGCTTCCACCACAGCCGGTGGGAAACCCATGGGAAAGGTGGGGAGTTGTGTTGGTTACCTTCCTTCATGTTGGCAAATCGCTCCTTCAGCTGGTGATCCACCTCAGGACCAAAGGCAAAGTTATTCACAAAAATAACACTGCAAGATAACGGTGGAGTTAATAAACAGGGATGGCTGCGTGGCACCAAGCACACCCAACCACCACCCCCACGGCAGCTCTAAGCACCCAGGCCCCTAGGAAACCAAAGAACAAAGAGTTTGCCCCTGGCACTGCCACACAGAGCAGCCCATAACCCGCAGCGTTGCCCAAATGCATTCAAGATGAGCAGTGAGGGCAGCCTGCTCCGACAGCTCCCCCAGGCACACAGCTGGCTTTGCACCGCCTCTTATTCATTACATCAGCAAGTTTCAATGCAGAGACAATGTGCAAAGTATTCTCACTCCTCTCCCATGGTGAGAGCAAACATCGGCACGACGAAGAAGGCCACGCACAGGAAACAGTCCTGACACATGCAGGGCTCATCCCGTTACTTGGGCACATTTAAAGCACAGCAGCAGCAGATCACAGCTGCTCTTCTGGCCCTAAAAGGAAAGGTTTGCACCTCCCAGCGTTCTCGCTGCACTAAACCCTGCACTTCACCCCAATCCCAACTGAAGAGCTGCACCTCTGTCTGGGGTAGGAAATGCAATGGGGGGGGGGGCTGTTCCTGAAAGCATTGCTCACATGGGAACGCAGCACCCGCACGTGGGTATGGTGGTTTGGGAAAGAAACAGAACGCATTGCGGATCCAAAAAGAAAAGAAACATCATTTCTGGGGCTGTGCCCACACGTCCCTGTGCTGCTCCCTACCAGCATCCCGCACGTACACACTGTGTGCAGTGCTGGCACGTGGCTGCAGCACAAAGAACTGATTCCTTTGCAAGAGGGCTGCTAGCAAACTCCCCTCCTCGTGCCTCTACGCATGAGACGTGCTCAGTAAGGACAATGTGTCTGTGAGCAGCAGCCAAAGTTATTAAAAACCATGGATAAAAAAAAAGGAGAGGAGGAAAGAAGCATGTACTAAGAAAATAAAGTGAAAGGCTCGTTGCTCCTTGCTGCTGGAGATTTGGGAAGCCCTGCCTGGCAAGTGAGGTTTGTGGGGGTTTCTTCCTGCTCCTTCCCAAAACGTGCCAGAAAAGAGGCCTCTCAGCACAGCCAGGCACGTTAATGGGACCAGAAAACATCCAGGAAAGGAAAGGGGAAAGGAGAAGTGGCCACGAGTGTTTCTTAGCGCTCATTCTGGCACAACAGCCCCTGCAGAGCTCTGCAGCCCCAGCAGGGACCTGCAGCACTGAGTGCTGCCCACACGTTAATGGCAGCTCCTGAGGTTTGGTGGCGGTGCTCTGCAATGGAGCACACCTGGAGCAGTGTGATGGATGCAACCCTCCACAGACCTCCACAGGAAGAAATGTTTGAGATAATGAGTTCGAATGAAGCCCCAGTCTGAGCTGGAATTGATTCATTTGCTCTTTTGCTGTATTATTTTTTAACATGGGAATTGAGACTGGCTGCAGGCACCCACAGCCAAGGCAACCCCTGAGACAAGTGAGAAGGAAAGGCAAAACAAGCAGGGGTCTTTTCTGAGTCATACAACCAGAATTTATCTTGGATACGCCCCTGGGTGTAATATCCCAGGACATGCATTTAAAGCCATTCCTCTCAACAGAAAACAGGATCTGGAGAGGCCAATGCAAGGGCTGGCAGATCAGCTTTTGGTATTTGCTATGGAAATTCTATAGAGAAGCTGGCCAGCCTCCCAATTTCCATCATACAGCCTCCCAGGCGCTCAGTTCATAAAGCAGCATTCATCCGATGGCTGTACTGTACCTTGTGTTTGCAATTCTCTCTCTCCATTCTTCTGAGAGGAAGTCACCTCTTTCCAGCTTAAAGATAAAAAGAGACAAGAGACACAAAACCCACACAGATCAGTAAGTTAACGCTGCTGCTCTCCGTGTGTCCCTTCCCTTCCTGCTGCCTCAGCCCAGAGACCCCACTGCAGGATCCCCCCTCTGCTCCCACCCTCTGATGAGGGCGTGGGGAAGGGTCTCGTGTCCCAGCACACCTCCCTGATGGAACACAGGGGAACCCCCACAGCTTTCCTGCACAGTGCTTGGATGCAAGAGGGGAATCTCAGGGCCACGCTGCTGTGCCACGAGTGAGATGAAGGCAGCCTGGGGGAGGAAGGTAAGAGAGGGAGAGAAGAAGTCACAAGCAGTAATATAATGAATTAATGACACCCTCTGAAGGGCAGGAAGATGATGGATGTGTCACAAGCTCACAAACATCACAGCAGCACCGGTGACTGCTGAGCATCCTGCTTCTGCACCTACTCCTTTGTCTGGAAAGGCACGAGCACTTTGCTTGCCAGCTCTAATTCCAGCTGAGTGACAGCCACGTGGCACCACACCATCCAGCTCTCTCCAAGCCTCCATAGCTGAGCCAGCAGACCCACAGCAGCAGAGCTAGGTGCCTTCCCCACAGCCTTCCCTTGCAGCAGAGCAGCCTGACCTCACCCACAGCGACGACGGCAGAGGCACTGCACCACAGGGCCAAGAGGAACACACATTGACTGGTCATGGGAAGAGAGCAGGAACTCTGCACAGAGCCCAGTGTGCCCGAACCAGCTGAAAACAGTGGGCTACAATAACCCAAAGTCAGCCTATACCACCCAGCAGAGGGATGGAATAAGGTTTTAAAGCAGAAGGACCACCTACATCACCACACCTGCCCTGGGGGTGATGCACTTTTTGATATCCCTGCTGTAATAAGAACAAAGCACAGGCTGGAGACTGAGCTCAGAGAGATCCAACCCAGCCAAGTGCTGCCAGACATTGCCAAAACCTCCAGCAAACACTCACAGCAACCTCAGAGCAGCTCTAAAGGATGTTATTTTTCTCAGCTAATACACTGAAATGTTACTTCTGGGGCTCCACGTGCCTTATTTGGAGGTTGTGACCATCTCCAGATTCTTTTAAGGGATAATTTTGTTTCGCACTTCTATCCTGGTTGAGTAATCAAGACACAGCAGAAGAAAACCCACAAGGTAACTGTACTTATTGAGCAATGTTTTTTGCAAGGCAGCCTCTATGCTGCCATCCTCCATGCAATGCAGTCGGTTTCTAACATCTTCACAGGAGAAAGAAAAACACTTCAGCAATAAGGAGGTGTGATGATAAAGCCATAACCTTGCAAATGAACAGAGAACCAGAATAACACAAAACCAACTTGAAATATGAAGCTACATCTGAAGGTCTTGAAATCCAACCTGTTTGGATCCTGACTTACTTGGATCCAGTTACACCACGCATCTGTCTTACCTACATGGTTTGGAAGAGAACGATCACAGCCAAAATCTCCATTCCTTAACCCCATAGAACCCATATGGAAGATGCTCCCCTCGTCCACTTTTGCAAAATACAGACATGTTAAGATTCAAACAAACCACAGCACTGCTTAAGCCCTCCCATTTTGGGGCTGTAATGCCACCCTCGCTCCTACTTCACCAACAGCTGAGGGAAAAATCTCACCAGGAGAAATACCAAAGCACTGAAATAACCAGATGGGCCTCTGTGGTTGGGAGAAAACTGCTTACTTTTCCCCTCTGGGTGGCAGACAGCGATTCCTGGGTCAGCCATCTGCATTCTAAACAGAGCACACCAGCAATCTGACTGGGCTATTTCTGACCACCCTCTTTTTTACCCGCTGTACTGGGGAGCAACAGGGCCAACAGTGCCAAATGATGGCTTAAGGAGAGGAACCAAGCCCTTACCATCAGCCAGCATAACGAATCCAACGAAATTCCCCCTGAATCCCACTCAGCTCCATGGCTAACACTGATTTTGAGAGCAAAACAAGCAGGAGAGCAATTCCACCCCTGCCCAGGTGCAGCAGTGGTGATGCTGACATAAGGGATCCCTGCACAGGGATGCACTCAATCTCATCCCACCAGTGTCCCCACCCCCATCGTGTTCCTCCTCTCCCCGAGAAACGTAATCTGCTTAGTAAATAATGAATGGAAGGGACCATCTGTAATGCAGATATTTTCATCTGATTAGACAATGCAGGAGATGTGCTTTATCTAAAAGGATAATTAGCTCGCTGAAATCCGCTTCAGAGAGCCGCCAGCCAGCACTGCTTCTCAACTTAGAAGGGAGAACAGGTTGATATCCAGGTTCTTCCAATGGGTAGCTCTGCTCTATGGAGAGCACAGACCACGCTCAGCAGCTTCGTGATGGCAGTGAGGTGTCCACCCCACGGAGCAGAGCAGCTCAGGGAGGCCAAGCCCCTCTTCCTCAGAACAGGTCGCCCAGAGAAGCGATGACTGCCCCATTCCTGCAAGGACCCGAGGTCAGCGGATGGGCTCCGAGCACCCAGAGGAGCTGTGGGCGTCCCTTCTCAATGCAAAGAGTGGGACCAGATGGCCTTTAAGAGCTCCATTCCAACTCAGCTTGTTCTCTGATTGCTGGGAGGAAGGCTTCGTTCTCACCCCGCGCAGCCCGGAGCCATAAATTCGCACGCAGCTCTCCTCATTCCAGCAGCCTCCGTGCAAACACTTGGCTGAAAAAAACCCAACACAGTCCATTCTGCCTGGTAAAGCACACACGGATATTTTTAGGTTCCTGTTCTTTTCAAAAATAACTGGAGGCACGGATCCAAACCTCCGAAACGTGGCATCATTTCAAAGCCACAGGGGATGTTTGGAGGCCCTTTTGAATACCAAAACATTGCCTTTCCCGCTGAAATGGGGCATTCAAAAATATCTGGGACACGCAGCTCTCCTGTCTCCTCCTTACTGTTGAGCTGTGGGATTTTTAAGCAAGGTGATGCCAATTACTGCCCCAAACCAGCAGATGGAATCAGGCACGGAGCAGCAATGCTCCTCCTGCACAGATCAGTGCTGGAGCTCAGAATGGAGACCAGGCTGGACGGGGCACTGGGCAGCCCTGCCCATGGCAGCGGGTGGAATGGATGGTCTGTAAGGCCCCTCCAACCTGAGCCACCTTAATTCAGTGACCTCCTCCTCCTGCTCTGCTGAATGGCCACAGCAAAGCAGCACAGCGGCACCGAGGGCAGCCTGAAATGTTACTTCAAGGGAAGATGACTTACTGCTGCATGGCAGTGCCCCACGTACCTGGGGATGGCTGATGTTGGATCCACGTGAGGATATTTACAGCTAGAAAACATGAAAACCCATCCAGCTCTTAACTGCAATACTGCTTCTTAATGTGATGGCTGCACACAGGCAGAGATTCCCCAAGACAGGCCCTCTAAGTTATCCAGACCTGATGACCTCAGAAAAATCTCCAGTTCCCTTTGTGCAACAGTTTGCTTTAAAAGAATGGGGCGAAGCTGATCTTGGAAACTTCTGAGTGCAGAAATGAGCAGATAAGGGGAGCTGAAAGGAAACGGGACACCCTGGCGTAATGTGTGGAGCTATAATGGAGTCCCTCCCAATACAACAGAGGGGAACAGCAAAGAGCATTCACTAACCCTCACTGGTTGAGAATCAGAGGTCAGGAAAGCAGAGGAGCAACTCAAACTGAACAACAAAGGCGTAAGGATGCAAATATTGACAGCAAGTTGAAACATTTCAACTGAATATAAAATGCTAAGAAAGAATCCTACCAGAGGGTTACTACAGTGGCTTTCTTTCCCCAATTAGAATCATGAGACTGAGCAGCCTGTTGCTTAAAATGAAACTCAGCTCATTTAGAAACAGGTTTATGAGACGGGATGACCCACAGGAGCTGCAGGTAGGAGGTGTCCCATGTCAGCACATGCTGAGCAACCCTTCCCCCACTCCAGGATGGACATACGGTTGGACTAGATGATCTTGTAGGTCGTTTCCAACCTTGTGATTCTATGATTCCTGATGGGGAGCTGCAGTGATCACCCAATGCCAAAGAGATTTTCTTCTACCATTTGTTTACCATTGTGGACAAAATGCAGAGGAAGCTCTCATGACTGCCTAAAACATCGGGGCAGAACCCCCAGGCTAAGCTCAGCTGCTTGCAGACTGCTTCAACCCATGCTTATTCCATCTCCAGCAGATGGAATTTCAGGACCTCGCCTTCCAGAAGACCAGAATGCACCATCAGAAGGGAGAGAGATTTTATTCTGAAGACATTTTCAGAAAACAAAGTTATAAAATCTAGCAAAAACTAAGGAGCTCTGTTTCCATATAGCACCGGAATGCGCAATATGGAAATGCCTGCTGCCTCAGGCAATCAATATGCTTCCAATATTTATTCCAAGTTCCTCTCCTATTCTTTAAATTGCACAGCTCATAAGCAGAGTATCTTCAGTAACAGCTCCTTTCATGTAATGCCAGCTGGGTGACACAATGGAAAAATGCCATATGGCCACTTCATGAAGAGCGAAGCACTCGCAGTGCTTCCACAGCAGGAAAGAGTTAGCAGCTCAATATCAATCCTGCTGCAAAGCAGTCCCACGGCAAGCCCTGCATGGTGCTGGAGGGGCCCACACTACCCAGCCAAGGCACTTCAGGGAGGAAGTGCACAGAGGTGGCACTGTCACCTTCTCAGCCCAACTCCTAGTGGGAGAGCATCCTTCATCTCCTGGCAGACCCTATAGAAAGGGCTCAGGGCTGCAGCAGGGCCCCAGAAGATTGGGACTGGCTTGCTGCAATGACTTGCCATTTCATTTGATCCCACGCTGCTGGAATGAGGAGTGTTGTGTGGTTCAAACCACTGCAGTAACACAGCAATGGCTCTGCAGAAAGGGAAAAAGGAGAAGCAGTTCCCCAAAAACGTGCAACCTCTGAGCAAGAAGAGTGCCCTTGTGTCCCTGGGCAATGAGGGAACAGCCCCGACCCATCCATCCTCCTTCCTGAACATGGGGAAGAAGCAGAGAAGCACCAACGCTGTATTTTCAGAGCTCCCACTGGGCTGCTGTTGTGCTGTGACAACAGAGATTTCCCCACAGGCAAGTGATTAGCTGGAGAGCAGCTTCTTAATGACAAGAAGGAAAGAAAAAGAAAAGGGCTGGGGATGACACCGAGCAGTCTGTGGACCTGCACAAGCTTAGAACTGTGATTCTGGATTGAAAAAGACATCTCAGAACTGGAAAGCTTCTGGAGCACGTGCCCCCAGCCCAAGACAGGCAGGTGCCTTGTGATGCCCCATCTGCTTCTGGTCTAGGTTCCATGCATGGAACATCTCACCCCGACCCTTTCCAGGGGGCAGCTAACTGCCTGCCATCCTCCTGAGCCCACACACCCAGCTGCAGCTCCACCTGGACACCACCTGCCCTGTTACCAATCCTGAGACTCTCTGCCTTAATCTCAGTGCTGCTCTTCATGCAGAACTTCAAGCCCCTGCAGCACCAATCCCACTGATCACAGCTTCACCTGACTGCAGGACACAAAGCCTCAGCCTCTGTTTCTTGCAGGAAGGCTCAGATACCTGAGCAGGGGCTGCCATCATATGAGGGAGGTGGGGGGAAAAGAAGGGATTACCACAAAGAGAAGACAAGTGGCAGCTGGACACCATGACCAGCAAAGTGCTGGAAGGATAAACCATCCAACAACTTCTGAAAAGCCCTGAGAGCACTTCCAAAACACCACACCAAATAAGAAATGAGAGAAAGAGGCCACAGGGAGGACATCTCAGAGAGCATCATCCTCAGGATCAAGGAAAGGCTGGGAAACAGACACGACTCCTACTGCTGCATTGCTGGTGAAGGGCTGAAGAGGGCTTTGCAAACTCTGTACATCAGCACGGACCACAAGGCTTTCCAGCTGAATTGCACTCACTGTGTATTCTGCATGTTTTTTCCCATACCATTTCATCCACTTTCTGAACTCTCTGTCCATCGTCTAGAAAAGGGAAGAGAAACAAAACCACCTGTTAGGACACCAGTGAGCCATCAGTGAAAGCAGATAAGCTCTGACAGTGCTCAATAACCCCCCCTCCACCATTTTTTCCCCCATTAATACTCAAGGGATACAAGGCAGACATTCACTGCCACTCCTCAACAAAGATTTGCACCAGGATCAAGACAAAGCTGGCATTTTCTTCTCTCCCCCCCCCCCTTTCAACAAAATTACATGTTATAAGCAATGCAATCTGAGCTGACGCTGCTTACCACTAAAAATGGCACAACCTTAAGTAGCTGCTGTGTTGTGGTGCATAATCCCACAGAGTAGGAGGCACTGAATGCATCCAATCTAAGCCCAGATAGCAAAGCTTAGACAGGTCAGCTGGGGTGAAGCAGCAGAAAGTAGCATGCAGAGCAACTGCAACAGCGAGTGGAGGGAGCACCAATTTGCCAGAGCAACGAGGAGTGCTTCCAGCTGCACCCAAACAGGTTGGGGTTGCAGGGGGTGGAAGGCTGTATGACCCAGCCATACAGCTGGCACCAGCCTTCTATTGCCCAAATATAGGAGAAATTAACAAGAAATAAAAAACAAAACCATGCCAAGATGGCTTACATTGGCAGTGAGGGTCCACCTGTACACCAGGTGTGAAAATTAAACTCAAGTGTCTTAGAAACCTCCTGTATGTCCAGAATTTGACTCCACAAATGAAGGGCCCAAATCTGGAGGCAGCGATGAAAGGAGACACAGGAGAGAGCTGCAGCTCTGACTCCACCAACATCTGAGATGTGCAGATACCCCTCAGTGCAACGGTGTGTGCAACAGATGAGTGCTGAAACTCTTTGTTTCTCGAGCCCCCCCGAGCTTTGTAGGACAACACACCAAGGCCAGAAGTGTTTTCACGTGCTGGATGTATTTTGAACTTTTATTTTCCAAGGGCAGCTTCACTAAATCAGCTCCATGAGACTCTTCCTCTTTAGCGGAAGGTATTCAAAGCCATCTGCATCCTTTCCTTACCAAAGCAGCCAGAGATGTGCTGCCACAGCCAATCTGAACTAGAAACTTAATCCAAGCTCTTCCACAAGCATCTGTCAGAGCTGGGGAGGAGAACTGCTCCACACAGCTCAGTGCAGATCAGCTGCATGCAGGCAGCAACTGCTCAGCTGTTCAACCTGTAACCAGCAGAACAGTGCCCTACAATTTGTTCACCCCATAAGCCTATGAAATATCGGTGCTCTTCTGCAACAGAAGGCAGCCCACGAGTTAATACTAATATTTAATTTCTGGGTGGTGTTTTCTGTTGTGTGTGTTTGTTTTGTTTTGTTTGCTAACCATTATCACTAAGGCCTCGTGTTTGCACAGTGATGGGAAGGGGTATTAGTGCAAGTGAGAAGCCAACGTTCCCTCTTTCACATTCATCTCTGCACTGAGCTCACTATTAAATTCAGATAGTGACTCTCCAGTGCAACCAGAAGGCTCACACAGAGGGAATGCACGACGCTCCAGCTGGAAATTTCCACGGGGTCACAGGAGGAGAAACAAAATGGATTTTCAGACCGTTGTCTGATCCTCCTCACCGCCGTGTTTACGCGTTTTTGCCCACACCACTTAAAAGGAGGATCAAGGATTTGTTTTTCCTTCATAAGGCATAATTTTCTGGCCTGCACAGCCTGAGTCAGCTTATTTTAACAACATGGAGGGGTTTCTGTTCGGTCTGCTGCAGAAAGTAAACTTTGTATGGTAAGGCGTGACCAACCTTGATTGCCTGCTCGTAGCTCGTTTGTCTCCCAGGACTGCCTTGGAATTGATTGTCTCTTTGTGTCCCCATTGGCACAGAATTATAGAAGTTGGAAGAAAACTGCCTGCTTGCCTACACATTATGGCACTGGTGTAAGATTTCCTCTGGCTGCACATAGTTACCAACCAGACAAGGCACTCACAAGCCTTGTTGGTCAGCCTATCCCAGTTTAATAACCAAGCTGAATTCCAGCTGTGGGACACCAAAAAGGGACAACAGTGCCTTAGGCAGAAAGACAGCTTTAAAACCTCTTAAGAACTGTTTGTTGAGTCGATTCCTGCCCAGATTTGCTTATAGTGCTTTGGTTTCTGACAGCCCTCTGCACGAGGGCCATTTCACACCCACGAGTGCAGGTGTGTAGGTGAAGCCTACACTGCATTTCCTCTTGAATAAGTCCTACATCACTACAGTTAGAAACATGCTGATACTCTCAGCAGGCACAAGGAAAGGACACACGCTCCCTCCAGGCATGTTGCTCTCCAGGGCTTGACCTGAGAAACGAAAGCATGCACATTGCTCACTGCAAGCCACTGACCTCAGCGTATTTGGCTGGAATGTCAGCTTTCTCCACACCATAGTGATGTTTGCAGTTCGTGGCTGCAGCCACTTGAAGCACCACCTGACCCACACCTGCAGGAGAGAGAAAACAAACCTGAGAGAGGGTTCCAAGAGAGGAAAGCAAAGAGTCATTAATGGGAAACATGCAGAAAGTCCCACGAGTTCCATCTGCTCTGCAACTCAAATCGTGCGTGGCTGAAAATGAGCCCCATTTTCCTACAAGCTATGTTAAATGCTAAGAACCCCCCTTCCTGTAGAAGGAATTTGCATCCTGGAGAGGGAGTGTGCACTGCAGTTTGACTTCTCTTCCAGAAGAAAAAAGAAATGTGGTGTTACAGTTTTGATGCTTCCATTTTTAATACTTATAGGATAACAGCATAAGGCCACAACACAGCAATGCTGGCATTGATGAACATTAATGGCTACTGCTGTTCAACATGGCTCGTGTTTACCATCTAACAAAGGCTCGCCAAGAGCTGGATTTACACCAATTTCATTAGCATCTCATCAAACTTACAGATTTCCTGTATTTCAGTACATATTAGCAGCACAAACACTCACACAATTCCCACCTCAGCCCAGAACAACGTTGGTCCCATTCCTAAGCTGTCACTGTGAACACCAACCTGCTCGCCCAGCACTGTGGACACTTTCAGCTTTCACCTGAAGTGCAGCACAGTGTCTGAGAACAGAAGCTCATTTTCCTATGGGCTAATGCAGAGTGCTGCTTTAGAACACATGATCAGCTTCAACACTCACAAACAATTTCAGAAGCAACTGCCAGACCAGCACTGAAAAATGCATGAACTTCCCATCCCACTTCTGCCTGCACTGCATGCTGCAGCAGCACCGAGCTGCTCCTACACCCACCTGAGCAATGCATGCCCTTCCCTCCATCCCAGCTTAAGGAACAAAAGGGAAAACAGCACTTTGATTTCTGCCTTTACAAGTGACCCCCATTCTGCAGGTGCTAAAGCAGTGCCATTCCCCATCTGCTGAAGCACTCAGTTGGAATGCATCCTGCCTACGTCTGACCCAGCACGCGTTTCCATCACACCAACGTGCTTCATCACCCTGCAGACGAGCACATGGGAAACGAGAGCAAACCTGAGCAGATCCCCCATCTGCACAGAGCCACACTGCTGTGTGCAGGGCCATATTGCCGGGTGCAGGGCCACACTGCTGGGTGCACAGAGCCACACTGCTGCGTGCAGGGCCACACTGCTGTGTGCAGGGCCATATTGCTGTGTGCACAGAGCCACACTGCTGCGTGCAGGGCCATACTGCTGTGTGCACAGAGCCACACTGCTGTGTGCAGGGCCATGCTGCTGCGTGCACAGAGCCACACTGCTGTGTGCAGGGCCGCACTGCTGTGTGCAGGGCCACACTGCTGTGTGCACAGAGCCATATTGCTGTGTGCAGGGCCATATTGCTGTGTGCACAGAACCACACTGCTGTGTGTAGGGCCATACTGCTGTGCACAGAGCCACACTGCTGTATGCAGGGCCACACTGCTGTGTGCAGGGCCACACTGCTGGGTGCACAGAGCCACACTGCTGCGTGCAGGGCCATATTGCTGTGTGCACAGAGCCACGCTGCTGTGTACAGGGCCATACTGCTGTGTACAGGGCCATACTGCTGTGTGCACAGAGCCACACTGCTGTATGCAGGACCACACTGCTGTGTGCACAGAGCCACACTGCTGCGTGCAGGGCCACACTGCTGTGTGCACAGAGCCATATTGCTGTGCACAGGGCCACGCTGCTGTGTGCACAGAGCCACGCTGCTGCGTGCAGGGCCACATTGCTGCATGCACAGAGCCACGCTGCTGTGTGTAGGGCCACGCTGCTGCGTGCAGGGCCATATTGCTGTGTGCACAGAGCCACACTGCTGTGTGCAGGGCCATACTGCTGTGTGCACAGAGCCACACTGCTGTGTGCAGGGCCATACTGCTGTGTGCACAGAGCCACACTGCTGCGTGCAGGGCCATATTGCTGTGTGCACAGAGCCACACTGCTGCGTGCAGGGCCATACTGCTGTGTGCAGGGCCATACTGCTGTGTGCACAGAGCCACACTGCTGTGTGCAGGGCCATATTGCTGTGTGCACAGAGCCACACTGCTGCGTGCAGGGCCATACTGCTGTGTGCAGGGCCACACTGCTGTGTGCACAGGGCCACGCTGCTGCGTGCAGGGCCATATTGCTGTGTACACAGAACCACACTGCTGTGTGTAGGGCCATACTGCTGTGTGCACAGAGCCACACTGCTGCGTGCAGGGCCATATTGCTGGGTGCACGTCACTGGCTGCTGGCAGGAAGCAGCGCTGCTAATTGAAGGGGTGGAACTGCTGCCTTTAAGCAGAACACTGCTGGCACAATGAGAGCTCTGCTGATGTCAGGGTGTTTTGTTGGTTGACTTTTCCCTTTTTTTCCTTCCCTCCCCCCCCAAGTTCCCATTTCACACACGCAGATTTTATACACATGCAGATACAGATGTACAGATGTACAGATGCCCGTGGGGTGGGAGAAGAACTGTTCCCCTGTTTCTTATTCCTGAAGGAAGACAAAGACCAAGGGGAAGGTATAAAAGCACTGTTATGACAGAAATCACAATACAGCATAACGAGTTATTAACCTCACCTGTCTTTGGCCCTTCTTGGCTGCAATTGCCATCAGCCTAATGATGATGCATACCTACTTAAATTCGCCCCACAATCAGCATAGAACAGGAGTGGCCACAGCACCTGGGGGTGCAGCCCCTGCTGTGTGCATGCAGCTATAGGGAGGTCATTCCCACGACTGGTAGGAAAAAATATGCTTTCATTTATGCTACTCTCAGCACTGCATTGATTCCAGTTCTCTGAAGTTTACTCCTTCGGTACAAGCTCAGGAACAACATTCTGTTTCCAATTGGCTTCCAAACATTGGAAGCAAAGACTTTAAACCAATCCTTTCCTACGTGACTCTTCACACTGTGGATTTCTACATGGTTGGTCAGCCCCCAAGGGAAAGGTGGGGAGAAGGCAAGCAGCGAGGCCAGCACAAATCCCACACCTCATGGTATGAGCACCAAGCGCTGCAGCTTGACCACACACTTCTTGTTCCACCATCAGCAGCTCTGCAAGACTTCTGATATCACCTTCTTCAACCCTCCTGAACAAACAGCCACCAGTCTCAGCGGCCTTTGTTGTTGTTGTTGGGAAAACAGTTTGTTGGACCTGATGCCTTTCTGCAGGTCTCAGTTGGCCACCAGTCATTGGAACAGGAAATTTAAGACGTAAGTTGCACAGAGGGAGGAAGGGGTCAGGAGGAGGAGAACCCTGCCTGCAGACACACTGGGACCTGGAGGGAGGATGGCTGTCCTGGTGGGTTTGAATTTGTTATTTGTTATTTGTTAAGAAACTAAATATACGTGTTTTAATATTTTCCCTAGAAGTCCTGCGTCATACCAGAACCAAAACCAAAACTTCACCTACAATTTTAAGACCAATCCAGGAAAAGGGGAAATTCTTATTACTCCTTTCCTGCTCAAAACCAGATTTTAGCAACAAAAAGAAGAACATCATCTCCTTACTCAGTATTTATCTGTTCCACATGGGCTTGAGTCATAGCTGGTTTCTTTACCAACTCAAACTTCCTTTTAAAACTCCATCCTACACACGAGAGGCAGCTGCAGTCACTCGGTTGGATTTGTGGGGTCTCACAAAACAGCTGTCACAGACACGCATGAAGACTTTTCTGACACACAGAAGTACATCAGAGGGGAAAAAACTGCCTAGCTTTCAGATGACATGCCCAGCATTTCATGGGAGAGGTGAGGAAATCACATCATCATACATGAATGGCACAAACTGAATTCACACAAAACTGATGGATCCTTAAAAATGGAACTGCTGCTGTATTTTAAGCATCTTTTTTCTCTATGCTGTTCCTCCTTAGGAAGTGTATTCACCAACAGACACAAGGAGCTCTCTGTAAGAGGGGTTCGTGGCACTTGCAGGCCAACATCTCACCATGGGGAACAAGGTCTGGGACATCTGCTTGGTCTGCCTAATCCTGTTGTGAAAAGCAGAAGCATCACTGGGGATTACCTAGAAAAGGTGCTTATTCTAGAACGTAATCCTTAGCCCTGGTTTACTTTCCAAACGTGAATTTATGACAAAAAGGAAAAAAACAGTGAGCCAAAAAGAATAAACCCTTCAGTTCTCAGTCACTCACCGCTGCCCAAGTCGACAAAGAGATCGTCCTCTGTCATTTTAATCTCATCTATCATCTGGGCCACCAGGTCGAAGGAGGTTTCTCCGTACACCTCTGGGGAGAAGGGCTCGTAGTTGTTGAGTTTCTCGGGGTCGGTCACCGAGTGGTTGTAAACCTGCTGCAGGATGTGCCGGAGGAGCCCGTTGGAGGGACGCGTGTTCAGCTTCATCGGTTGGGTGGTTCCCTTCCACTGCACAGACAGAGCAGAAAAGGACATTCTGGTGGATGAAAAACTCAACGTGAGCCTGCAGTGTGCTCCTGCAGCTCGGGAAGCAAATGGGATCCAGGGCTCCATCAGAGAGGGGTGGCCAGCAGGGATTGTCCCTCTCTGCACTGCCCTTGTGAGGCCCCATCTGCAGTGCTGTGACAGATCTGGAGCCTCCAGTACAAGAAAGACAGGGAGCTGTTGGAGAGGGTCCAGAGGAGGCCACAAAGATGCTCAGAGGGCTGCAGCACCTCCCCTAGGAAGACAGGCTGAGGGAGCTGGGCTTGTTCAGCCTGGAGAAGAGAAGGCTGCAGGGTGGCCTCATTGCAGCCTTCCAGGACCTAAAGGGAGCTACAGACAGGAGGGGAGTCAACTCTTGGAAAGGGGAGATAACAGCAGGACAAGGGGAAATGGTTTGAAGTTGAAGGAGGGAAGATTTAGGTTGGATGTCAGGGGGAAGTTCTTTGCTATGAGAGTGGTGAGGTGCTGGAACAGCTGCCCAGAGAGGCTGTGGATGCCCCGTCCATCCCTGGAGGTGTTCAAGGCCAGGTTGGATGGGGCCCTGGGCAGCCTGGTGTAGCATTAGATATGGAGGTTGGCGGCCCTGCCTGCAGCGGGAGGGGGGGTTGAAGCTTCGTGATCCTTGGGGTCCCTTCCAACCCGGGCCGTTCTGTGATTCTGTGACAGGAATCCAACGTGAGGACGAGCAAATATTAGTGAACTAATAGATAACTTCAAACATCGCTGCTAGAAATAAAGGGAAGGTACAAAATCAACAGGGAGCTTAGTGTGAGCACACCTGGAGGAGGCGTGCACGTCTGTTCACCCATTTTGCATGCACTGATCACCACTGAAGTGATGTTGGCTGTAAGCTCAGCGTGAGAGCAGCTCGACTTCCACTGGGAATTGCGGGGTGGGAGGGATCGTATGTACACAAACAGGAGTGGCAGGAAAGAGATGGAAATCGAGCTTCCCTTGTTTCTTCAAAAGAAACACCCATCCCTAAACACAGTGCTAGAAACGTCTGCCTTTCCCTTCAGTAAGGAAAAACAAAAAGGGCAACTCCAGAATCCGGCCTGTGTTCCTGTGTTTGAGATCCAGGTGGCAGGAGGAACATAAATTTACATACGAAATCCAAACAGTTTGTAGGGAGCTGCAGGCCCATAAAGGACGGACAGAAAGTCTCACTGCGCTGCGTATACCCAGTAATTCCCACAGGCACAACGGAGAGGAAAAGAAATCCACCTATAATTTCAAAATTAAATAGCCTGCTAACATTAATTCATTACTCATGTTTTACTTCCTTCAATTCAACCTTACAGAAAAAAACACACCTTGTTAAATCGGTCTGAGATTACATTCTAGTTTTCCCCATCAGAGCGGCCCTGCAGCACAGAGCAGAACTGAATGGCAAGCACGGAAATTCCTAAGCCATGGATCACTGCCACAATACACAGGGGGCTTCATATGGATGGCTTAAGAAGCCATAAGCCACAGATTTCCACATGCAAAAGTAAACCTATATGATAAATCCCTGTGAAACTTCTGCGAGCGAAATACACGGAAACCTTTTTTTGGCCTCCTGAAGGGAAGAGCAAAGTGCCAAAGGAGCACCAGAATGAGAGCTTACAAACCTGCATCTAGGGAAAAAGGGAAAAATAAAGTCACTGTGCTTTTCTCCTCCTGTAAGACAGCCCCTCCAATAGTAACTCCTTGATAGATGGCCAAGGAGAGATGGTTTAATAAAAGATTTAAAACCCCAAAAGAATGGAAGCGCCGAAGCATCAGTGAGACCACCAGAGCACACAACCCAGAGCTCAACCCTGATGGTTTTTAGGTGTTATTCACCACATGTGAGCTCAAAGCAGGGGGATAAGCACCGTGGCACAGCAATGGCCAATACGTACCAGCTGATGGATGCTGTCGATGGCGCGGTTGTACTTGTCACACAGCCGCTGCATGCTTTCAAAGCTGTGGGGAGAGAGCACGGGTTAGCAAGAGGAGGGCAGAAGGAGAGCTTGGAGGTACAACTTTCAGCCCTTCTGTCATCACAGCAGCTGATCTATTTCAGGTTTGCTCCTTGCAGGACGTGTAATTACTTGCATGGCTTTAGAACACCGCGTAGTTTGCTTTCAGTATCTCCCAGCAGAGCAGCAGTACACGACAAAGAAGCAACAAGTCCTGCACCCTGCTTGCGCCATGGAGAGAAGAAAGGCACTTCCATTTTGGAAGCTGAACGTTCATTTAATATTAGCTCCCTTAATGAAAATTATTGAACTTAAGCTCTGATTTACGAGAAAGTTTGCAGTTCTCACAGCCCACTACTTATTTTCCTCCACGCAGACACACAGAAACGTAAGTTGTATGTATGATGCTCTCCTTTGCTCCACTGAACCCCAAGGACAGGGGTTGGTGGGCAGTGCTGGTGGGAGGTGAATGGTTGGACACGATGATCTTAAAGGCCTTTTCCAGCCGGGATGGTTCCACGATCAGCACTTTGTGACAGTGACTGCTCCACGGGTTGCTCAGGATTACAGTCAGTGCAGCCAGATGCCTCCATGGCAGAAGCTTAGAGGATTAACAAAAATTCATCTCATGCCAGAGGGGAAAAGATATTGCTAGGAAATCAGCATTACATAACCAGATGCTACAGAAAAAATAAAAATCAAACAAATAAGGAGCTATAATTAAATCATGGCCATCCCTGAACCAAGAAGTGGGGACCAGGGGACACAGAAAGAAGTGGCACTGCAGTCAAGCAGATAAAATGAAATGGAGAGGAGGAAAAACACCTTAAGCAGATCGTGATAGCAGAACCTGCACAGGGCTCGGGAGTTTCACCTGCAATCCTCATTCTACAAGTTTAACCACGCTGTGGACTTGAACAAATGCAGTTTTCCCCCTTTGCACAACTTTAATGAATTCTGTTTTTCCCCACTTAAGCAATTAGGGGGGTCTCTGCATGCTACAGATTGGGGTCAGCTCTTTCCTGGCTCAATGCAGCAAGTCCATGCATGCAGACTCACCCCAGGAGATGCTGCAGGCTGAGGGTCTGCCCCCGCCAGCCCCAAGGTGGACAGGGTGGGGATAGATAGGACAAGGGGGAATGGTCTTAAACTGAGACAGGGCAGGTTTAGGTTGGATATCAGGAGGAAGTTTTTCACCCAGAGGGTGGTGACGCACTGAACAGGTTGCCCAAGGAGGCTGTGGATGCCCCATCCCTGCAGGCATCCAAGGCCAGGCTGGATGTGGCTCTGGGCAGCCTGGGCTGGTGGTTGGCGACCCTGCACACAGCAGGGGGTTGGAACTGATGAGCATTGTGGTCCTTTTCAACCCAGGCCATTCTATGATTCTATGAAGGTGAACAGCACACACCATACATTCATTTGCAGCTCTCTGTGGAACAGGCACTCACACACAGGCACAAGCACCTCCAACTAATTCTAGCTGCCCAAGAGAGCAGTAGGAATGGTTTGCCTTTAAATTTATCCCCCACCCAAACGGCACAGAGCTCGCTCTGAACACCGAACGGAGGAGGAAGGGGGAGGTTCAGCTCCCACAGCCCTGGCAGGAGAAGGACGCAGCGCTGACAGACAGCTCTGGCATGCAGCTTTCTAAACAGGAATTCTGAGTTACTACAGAAGTAGAAACCTCGGTGCCATTCAGCTCGCTAAGGCTGGCCGCAGTCCAACACTCAGATACCGATCATTGTTTCGCAGTGAGTAATCCCAACGTACACAGCAGAGCTCAGCTCTCCGCCGTACGCAGTTTCCTATTATGTCCTTCATCCAACAGCCTTTGCCAATATTTCAGTTACACATTTCCTACCGAAATAGCTCTGCCAGCTCCAGAAGAAAACTTTGGTTCGTAGTGTCTAAGAATAACCAGATACCAAGAGATTCACTGCAAACCGTGCTGGCCTGTCCTCCTACTGGGAAAAAGCATTCTTCTCTCACCTTTTTGTATCATAGTCAATTAGAACGTAGTTTTCCATAGCAAGCTTGAGATCTGGGATTTCTTCACAGACCCACCTGGAAAGAGAAAAGGAACAGAATAAAAACAACATTTCCGATTAGCTGTAATAAAGCAGACTGTCTCAGTTCTAGACTGGCACTGCTATACATTGAGACAGAAAGCTGCAGCAGACATGAAAGCTCACAGAATTGTTAGGGGGAAGGCAGCACAAAATGCTAATTGGGAAGCTGCAATAGTCCATATTTGTGTAGAACAAACAGCGAGGTGCCTGTAGACATTGGCAGTGGTATAAAGCTCTGGAAATGGCACAGCTTCGAATTGAGGTGATGAGTATACTGAGTGCATCTGAAAATACCCAAAGCTATAGCTGATGCTAATCTAACATAAAGCATAATGCAAAAAAAAAAGCAGTATTTTGAAAGGATTTTTAATAAAACTGACACTAACAGCTTTGACAAAGGGGAGGGTGCAGAAGACCTCTCCCCCAGCAGCCCAGACCGCCACCAGCAGCCATTCATCACAAGGATATTTTCTAAGCTGCTTTTACACCTGACATGACCCAACCCAAAACAGATCTGCCAAAGTAAGTTTGATGAAAGATCTCTTCCTCGCGCTGAATGAACAAAGCCCCAAACGCTGCTGCCATCAGAAAGGGAAAGCTCAGCCCCACTGGCACTGCGTCTGAGAAGGGCAGCTCACAGATGAGATTTTCGCTCTCAAAACATGGGAAGATGGTGAATTCTTTTCAAAGGCAACTGAAAAGCCGCTCTGGCTTTGCACAAACTGTCCTACAAAAACACCAAAACAGGGAAGAGCTGCCACGACCACGATAACAGTGCACGCCATAGGAAGGACAGAAATGGGAACGGCAGCATTTCCTCTCCTTGCACCACGATGCACACTTTAAAATGGTAAAAAAGCACGACAAGAGATCCAGCTGTTCTGCTTCCTTCTGCCTGATTCACCCTTACTAAATAAATACACACACAAAAAATAGAAATCCCCATTTGATACCAATGCCTGACTGTCTTCTGGTGAATATCGACCTTCCCCCAGCAAAATTTACAACTTTCCCAATTTTTCTCTTAAATTAGGCAATGGGCAGCCAACAGCAGCTTCCCCAAGGAGATCAATAGCTCTCTGCATTCCTTCACTCGAGGCTTTCATAACCATGCTGTGGTCACTGTGCACAAGGGAGGCAAAAGGCTGCACGGAAGCCCTCTAACAGCCCACTTGCACTGCAATCGTGCTTGTAAGAGTTGTGAAACAGCTCTCTGGCCCAACTGCTTTCTTACACAAGCCCCCTCTTGCCTACAGGTAGCACAGCACTGAAACAGCACAGAGGGCTCTGGCTTCCAGCACCACCTTCCCCATAATCACACCAACAAAGCACACCAAGGGCTCCCCAGGCACAGAACTTCACCAGCATCAGCACAAGTGAGCTGGAAGGAAGAGCAGCAGGGCAGCTTGCATCCAGGCTTTGCAGTTGGAGAAAGAACATTTCTTATTAAAAAACAAAAAGCTGGAGCTCCAGCCTCCAGCACGGCGGGTCGTGCATTCCCTCCTACCACAGATTGTGGTCAGATATTATGATTTCATCTACGTGAGTGATGTTATCAGCAATATTGCTAAGCTTGCCCACTCATGCTGGGAGCAGCTTGCTGGGCCATATGGGATGACCAGGCTCCAAGCTCAGGTGGCCATGCAGGCAGGACACAGCTCTGTGTTTCATCTGCACCATCCAACCACGAAAACATGCTGCCCTCCTTTATACCATAAGGTTCCCACTCACTGTAATGCAGTTGTGCACAAGAAAGGGTTCCAGTCTGCCCCGAACACTTACCGAATTGTCTCAATGATTTCATGAGCAGCATCATGGTGTTTGTCCTGAAACAAAGCAAAAAAAATAGGTATTATTTTCAGAGAGACAACAGGTGTGCTGTGTTTTAGAAGGCTACAGGAACTGCAATCTTGTTCATGATACAGGTGACAAGTGTACAAGGGAAGGAGAATTTGATTGCCACCTGAACCCTTAAACCAACGCAAATGAGACCATTACTTTGGGTGTTTACTCAACAGAACCAGAAACACGTGTCACAAGCCACTTCAAGCACGTGCCCCATGAAAACTACCAAGTGTAATGCACGGACATGCACCGTGCTATGAAAAAGTCTTATTTTGCAAAGATGAAGGTGTTCCATATATCTTGTTGTATTCATCACAAGAAGCCATAGCTACCAGAGCCCATCCACACAGTTTAGGTTATATTTAGACACTTCTTAAAGTGGCCTTGACCTTTTAATTAGGAGACTGGGATCCAGGACCTTCCAGTGTTAGAAGGGTACAGGCTCACTCTCCCAGATTCCCTCATCTGCTGCAGATGTGTAATTCCTACAGAGTTACCATAGGAAATGGACTGGGGAAGGGGAGGAAGTGGAAGAAGAGAAACACCAACGGAGAGATGACAGAAGTAGCTGTGGATTATTTTGATTTAAGTTAAACAGAGCCCTTTCCCCATCTGCATCACAGCTTTCACATACACACAACGGAGCAGATTTCCCAGCCCATGTAGTCGGGATGCTGTAGAAGTTCTCCTTCCAGAAACTCGCACCCTACATACCTGGATAAAGATCTCATGATTCAGGGGCAGAAGTAGGCAAACATTTCTGAAGTCCATTATGACAAAGGAATGAAAGAACACTTGCTATTTTACTAGGAAAAGCTTTTATTTTCCAAACAGAAAGAAATAACTCCGTTCATCAAGGGGTCACATGAGAAAAACAAAATGCTCAAAAAGGAGAAGCTGCCAACCCAAGGGTGGTCAGGACACATGGCTTTCAACACGGAATGGCCTAGATGCCAACTTCCCTTGGTTCCATCCCAACATGCCAGTGCTACAGCACACCCCATGCTGACATGGTGAGCTGTGCCAACAGCCCTGCGCTGGGCTTCCTCCAGTCCATGGGTTTGTATACGGCCCCTGCACAGCCCACATCCAGCTGCAACCAGCAGCACCAATAAACAGGCAGCCAACGTGAAACATCGAGCAAATAACTGTACCAGTACTGCTTAGCCTAGAAAACAGGGAAGTAATTCAACGGGAACGTGCTCTGTAAATGCACACGTAAAGAAGAAAGGCATGCAGGAGGAGGGCTCTCCTGTCTCTTTATTTCTTATCTGCACAGTACAAAAATAGCCCAAGACAGTCAGCTCATCCATAAACATCCCCTATGAATTTCCACCTTTCACTACGCGCAGAATTATCACAGTATAAACCCCCCGGGATGATCTAGCTCTCCCAGTAAACTGTGTTCCTGTATAGTAAGAATATGGTTTATCAACATAAGCACATTATACCGGAAAAGTGAATTCACGCTTCTACTGCCGTATAACCTTTTTCCCTGAAGAAGTTACATTCTCCACTGACAGCTTTGCAAGCTCAGTGCGAGCAGAACACAAATGGAAACCCTGGTCCTATAGAGTCTTCAAGAAAACGCCCCTATAAATGACCAAAAATGCTTATTTAACAGATTCCTTTGCCTGGAGTTAAAAAATAAATATCACAATGCATATCTATAGCAACAGTTCCAGCAAGTGGTTTTAGTAAAGCAATCTCACTCCTCCTGTGCAGTTCCTGCCAGAAGGGGCCTTTAGAGCTCAGCTCGTGTTTTATCTAGCAGCAACGAAGCTGAAAAAGGTTCCACATTGACTGCAGCAAAGTTGCTCATGTTGGAACGCTTACCAAGTTCACCATTCTCTCCAATATGTTTTGTCCGGGTGGACAAGCTCCTAAGATCTCATGTAAGTCTTGCAAAGACCATCTCCTAACATTTGTTCAAAGCACAAAACGGAGGAGGGAAGGAAGAAATAATAGGTAAACAGAGGCCACTCATAGCTCCATTTCAACGCTAGGGTGGTAAGATTTAACAAAGATAGCTTTCAGCCAGTGCCAGCCATCCCACCTGTGCTCTCATCACTGCACTCCCACACAGCCAGAATCAAGGTGAGCAGAAACCTCACCATGAGCACAAGCTGCCTGTGCACAGCACCAGCGCTGCCCACCACTCTTTGGAGCAAAGGCACTGCTTTGGGACCTATGCACATCAAGCTTGGTGCAGCAGCTTGAACCTGCTCTGTTTGCAAGCCCACTGGGAGAACAGGTTGGGAGGGCCAGGCTGCAGTTCCTGATGACAAAGCCTCCTGCCCTGCCTGACCAGCACAGCACATCATCAAGGCAAGGCTGGATGTGGCTCTGGGCAGTCTGGTCTGGTGGTTGGCGATCCTGCCCGTGGCAGGGGGGTTGAAACTAGATGATCTCTGAGGTCCTTTTCAACCCAGGCCACTTTATGATGATTCTATGATCTTGGTCTGAAGCTCCTAATCACAAAATCATGGAACATCCCATGTTGGAAAGAACCCACACAGATCACCAAGTCCAACTCCTGGCTCCAGCACCAGCCAAAATCCAAACCCGACCCCCGCGAGTGCTGTCCAAAATGCTCCATCAGCTTCAGCAGCTTGGAGCCGTGACCACAGAGGAGCCCCATTCACCCCCACCCTGGCTCCAGGCTCTTCTCCCTCCCTTGCTGAGGGAACACATGGGCCTAGGCCCTGGTGTGCTGTGTGGGCCCAGGCTTCTATACGTTGTGTAGAGCCAGGTCTTGACATGCCACCTACAGGCCTAGGCCCCAATGTACTGTGTAGGCCCTGGCCTCAGTGTGCTGCCTACAGGCCCAAGCCCCACTACTGTGTAGGTCCAGGCCTCAGTGTACTGTGTAGGCCTTGGCCCCAATGTACTGTGTAGGCCCAGGCCTCAGTGTACTGTGTAGGCCCAGGCCCCAACATGCCAACCACAGGCCCGGGCTGTGCTCTGTAAAGATCACACAGCCTGAGGGGCTCTCAGGCCCCAGTGTGGATCTGCAGGGCCGCAGGAATGGCACTAGTCCATGGGGTGAGGCCTTATCTCCTCAGTGCGTGCTCTCAGTGAGATGTTGTCTACAGGAACTGAATGAGCCCAGAGCTGTTCGTAACAAGTTTTGTTGTTTTAAATAATTAAAAAAAATAAACATACCTTAGAAGTTACTACAGCCAATCCTGCCTGGCTGAAATGTACAATAAAAGGCTCTTACTTTCAACCTCAACTTTCAATCTAAAATTGAAACGTGAACTCCCAGAGAAAATTCAAGTTTTTGCCAAGAAATTTCATGAGAAAAATAACGGAAAGTAAGCACATACTTTTTCAAAAGTCATTTGTAAGAGTCCAGTTTTGTATAGGGAGCAATGGAGGTGCCTCAGCAGCACACGCGAGCAGCTCCAGCCCTAAGACAGATTTCTCCATCCGTCACAACAACTGGAAGGACTGAATCAGGAGGTTTTGCATAACACCCTACAGGAGCAGGAGCGAAAACCCCCAGCAGTTGTGTTGGTGCCACAACACCAGCTGGCTGCTACGGAGGAGGTAACGTCACAGCAAACACCTCCTGCACAAGATGCGGCTGCTTAGGTTGCTTTATTTTTCAAGTTGACATCTCTTAGGAGATATTAATGGCATTGTTATGGGATAATTCCTTAATGCAGCAAACAGCCCAAACCATGAGAACTAAAGTTTTAAGTCCTGGGTGCGGTCACAGGGGGGAAAAGAAAGTTTGTGCATTTTCTATCAGCAGATCTCAAAGCACTGTGCAAAGGACGTGAAGATTCCTTATCTAATTATCACAGATAGAACACAGGGCTGACTGCCCAGACTCAACCGTCGCACAAAAAAATAGCAGTTCTCACCTTTAGGGCCCACTGGCCCTTTGACTCACCAGACCTCATTTCCTCTCCCTAAACAGGCGAGGTGACCATATCAGCTCTGCAGAGAGGCGCAAGCAAGCTGAGGTCGGGCATTTGCAAGGTAGGAGGAGGAGATCTCCTCCAAGTTATGCATTGTCCAGTGGATGAATCTGAACAAGTCGGAAAAAAAACAAAGCCTGACACAAGCTAGTGAAAAATTCATCAATGGTGACACTCGTGCTTTTTAAGGATCGCTTTTAAATACAGTTCTACATTTCAACCACGTAACACCAGCTTCCAAGAACTAAACACTGACTCCACTCAGGAGTTGTTCTGACCGACAGACTTTGACCTACAAGTGCTGTGATCTTACAGAATTTGCCTAACCGAGGCGGTCAGTCTCAGCAGCCCCTGTTTGAAGCACAGCTCAGCTGCCTGGAGCTGCAGCCCTCTCTGCAGACAGCGTCCATAAATCCAAAGGAGAGGATGTTACAGCTGGGGACAAGATGGCTAGCAGAGATCAAAAAGATGGATTAGGAAAAGCCAATCAATCTTGCAGAAGACTAGCAGGACAAGTGCCTCTTTAATGTCCCTTAGGTTTCTTCCATCTGTGGTGGATGATAAGCATTCCTCCAGACACCAAGGCAGGCAGGGCAAGCTGATGCAGGAACAGGACAGCATCCACACATGGACATGATCCCAAGCCCTGTGCCCCAGGGCTCACCTTCATTTACACCCTGCCTAGAAAGAGCCCCCAGCACAGCATCCATGCCCACAGCATGTCCACCTCCAACATCCTGCACACAGCGGTGGACAAAGGTCTGTGAAAAGCAGAACCCCCAAAGCACTTCCAGCTGCTGCAATCATAACCAGTGCCCACTTTGCATTTTTAGGTCTTGCCTCACACTGGTTACAATCTGAGTAAGGACAAAGGAAAGCTGTTCCAAGCAGTATTTCACACTGTATGGATAGACTTTTAATATTACACGATTTTATCCCAAAGCAGGACAGGGACACTGAGTTTCCACGCCAAGAAATGAAGCAGCAAACTTCTTGGCAGGGGAGGTGAGGACAGAAAGCCATCCCTGAAGACAGTTACTGCTGTTCCCTTAAGTGAGGAAACGAAGAAGGGATTAGATAAGAAAATCCAAACTCATCTGGGTAATCCTGTATGCCATGAGCCCTAGTATTTGTAGACAAGACAGCTGTGGATCTGGCTGCCACCAGCACTCCCACTTTCACTGCAGTACCTAAACCACAATAAAACCGTTTTGCCTTTGCACACAGCAATTACAACTGTTGCTACGGACACCGCACGAATGCGAGAGGGAATGGTTCCCATGATAGCAAGTAGGGGGGGCTGTATAAATATATTCACACGCAGACATCCTGCAGAAGAGCCTAAAGGAACACGGCCAGTCACACCAGGACGACCCTCTGGTTGCACAAAGCAGACATCAGTACGAGTAGTTCTCATAGCAGCACCAGGTTCAGGCCTCTGTGCAACCATGGCTGTGCGTTAATGAAGAAACAACGCTCCCATCCAGCGGTAACCGGAGAGCAGAATGGAAAGCAGCCATCGTCCCCGCCGCCAGGAACTCCAACCTGCACGTAAAGCTGAGCTCAGAGTTACCACCAGTCAGAGCAAACAGCCATCCCAGAGCTGCATTAAGTGCCTGAACACTTCGTTTATATGGACTGAAAATAAATGTCTTCCCTTTTTTAAAGATAGGCTTCTTCAAAACTCTACAGCTTTTCTACTTGCTGTTTCTTTGTTTTTTCCACAGTTACATTTAACTCACACAGAGGCTGCAGGAGAAGGTTCAAGGTTTTGGGACCCCCTCCCACATTGCCCCAGTACCGACCACCTCTTCTTCCCCAACACCTCCAATGTCCCTCCTGCCAGGGCATCAAAGGACACCTGCAAGCTGCTGGGGGCAAAGGTGAGCAAGGAAGAAGAGCAGGAAAGTCGCTGCCACCTCTGCTTGAAGCCCAACAACTTCCCACCTCCATGGTGGACATTGGTGAAGCTGGAAACTCATGGCACAGCCTCACTGTTGGGTCAGCACAGCTGAACCCCATCTCCTGCAGTGCCCAAATCTCAGGAAACTGCCCTTCATGCTACAGAGTACAGCGGGACCAGATGGCCTTAAGTGGTCTTATCCAACCTTAACGATTCTACGATAGACTTTCAATCAGAGTATTACAGCTCTTAAAGCTTTAATGTGTTTTACACAAAGTAATACACTCAGGGCTTCCTGTAGGTTTCCTGGTTGGTTCAAACAAACTTTCCAATGCTTCATTCACCCATCCTCAGGACTTCCTTTGGTCTGGCACCAAGCAAACCTTGCAGTGAAGACTTTTAGGAAACACTCATTCACCCATAAGGTAACCGTTCATAGATCCGCTCCTATCTATGCAGCCATCATTTCCTGCTGTAAAACATACCTTCTTCCTATCCCCTAAAAATAGCAGCTACTCTATTTGGTATCTCTAGAAGTGTGTGGTGAGCATCGCCGTATATTCAGGTTTATTTTTTGTTCCTCTTCAGAGAAAGCGTTGCCTTATCTTTAATAACTACCATGATGCATTACGGTCCTAATACGTTCAGATACCTGATATGAACTCTTCCTTCTGCAGATCCTTCTGTTAGAAGGAGAAAATAAATGAAGCTAAGGTATTTTAAATAAGCTGAGATACTTTGCAACCATCAATCTGCAATAATAACACACTGGGAAAGGAAAAAAGCATCCTGCTTCTGGTCCTTGTCTGGATCATTACAGCTAAAGCTTTAATCAGGCAGACAGAGGTGAACTCAAAGCAGCAAGAAAAAGAAAGGGAGGCATTATGAAAGAGCTAAAAAGAAAGAAGGAAGAGTACAAAAGTAGACGTATGGGTGTCTGGGGAGAAGGGCGATTACATTTCCCATAAATCTTGCATACCAAGAGGTAAGATATTTTGCCTAACTCCCAGGAGGAACACAAGTCACTCACAGAGCTGAGACGTGAAAGGATAATCATCTCCACATACATTTAGGCTGCCACGAAGGACAAGAGCTGGAGCTGCGTTTGGTGGCGTGAATTTCCCTCAGCACACCGAAAGCTTTCAGTGCTACTTCTGGATGTAACTGATGGGTGCATTTCAGGCAGATAAATTTGAATTACTTGGAGCTTGGGCCAAGGGCAGGGACGTGAATCCTCGCTCATCTCCTTGAAAAGAACACCAGCTATAGCTGCTAAGCTGTCTTTCCAGTTACGTTTTTAGATAGGATGATGGAATCACAGCATAGTTGGGTTGGAAGGGCCCCTAAAGATCAAAGAACCATAGGAAACACAGAATGATAGGGTTGGAAGGGATCTTAAAAATCACAGAACCATAGAATTGGTTGGAAGGGGCTTTAAAGATCATAGAACCACATGATAACAGAACTGTTGGGCTAGAAGGGACCTTAAGGATCACGGAACCATGGAATAGTTGGGTTGGAATGGTCCTCAAAGATTACAGAACCATGAAATCACAGCATGGTTGGGCTGGAAGGGACCACAAAGCACCCCCAGTCCCACCAATGCCATGGGCTAGGTGCCACCCCCAGCTTGGGTTGTCCAGGGCCCACCCAGGCATGGGGCACCCACAGCTCTGGGCAATGCCGGGGCCTCACCGCCCCCTGGGTAAAGAATTTCCCCCCTCATATCTGACCTAAATCTCCCCTCTTTTAGTTTTAAACCACCCCCCCTTGTCATAACACTACCTGCCCACAAAAAAGTCCCTCTCCTCCCGTTCATGAGCTCCCTCCAAGTACTGGAAGGCTGCAAAGAGGTCTCAGTTGCACGAGAAGCAGCGTCACGTGGCATTAAGATGCAATACAAAAGAACTATTTTTAGTTTGCATATAGAAATACTGGGGAAAAAAAGACGCACGTTCACCCAACTCGTGGTTAACACAGCATCCAACGGGGACCAGCCTGGAACAAAAGCCACTGTGAAACCCAAACAAGCAGCAATTGTCCCTCCTGGCAACCCCCACCCCGAGGTGGCAAGAAGCAAAGTGGCCCTAAGGAGCAAGGAGCGGCTGCGGGAGCACCCAGTGCCATGCTGCATGGCACAGCCATAGCCAGGGCTGTACCCAGGGCTGTACCCAGGGCTGTACCCATGCCAGCACTGTCATTTGCTGCTGTTTATCTGCCAGGCAGCTGAGAAACCCGAGCGCTGTCGAAATGCAGGAGTCAATGATTTGCCAGCCCGCTCCCGCCACTCCGAGCGCTTTGAGAACGGGCTGTTGAGAAATAGGAAGTCTGCCGGAGCATTCAAGCCTTTTCTTCACCAGCAAAGTTTCTTTTAATTAATGACTCATCCCCACAAACACTTCCCAACAAGCTGGGTGAAATCAGAGAAAATCCCCTAACCCTGCCGCCACCGCCGACGACAACGAATTTCTGGGCAATTACTCAGGGCGTGGGGAGGCTCCGTGGGCAGAGCCGCCCGGTACAGCCGCGTGAGTCACGGGGCGGAGGGGAAAATGCTGTACATTGGCTTCCAGACAGATATTTTCAGCCACCAGTTCACACACAGCCCCCGCATCCCCCCCCCCCGGAACAAGAGCGGAGGGGAAGCCCATGCATGCAAGGATGCTGCTCGCCATCAGCAGCACGTGGCTGGGACAGCAGGCACTGGGCCACCCCTGCAGGTGTCCATACACCACACAACAGTGCTTCTAAACTCATGTCAGAGCCCTAAGGTTGGAAAAGACCTCTCAGGTCCCCAACCCATCCCACCATGCCCACTGACCACATCCCTCAGTGCCACATCTCTGTGGTTCATAACACCTCCAGGCACGGTGACCCCACCATGCCCTGGGCAGCTGTGCCAGCGCCATCACTGCTCTTTGCACAAGAAATTATTCCTAATATGGGGTATTTAGGAACCCTGACCCTCTCCTGGCAGACACTGCACTCCACAAGGCTTCAGTAAGGTTCGCCATTCACAGAATCATCATAGAATAGTCGGGTTGGAAGGGACCTTAGGAATCATGGAGCTCCAACCCCAGCCATGCGCAGGGCCTCCGACCACTACATCACCAGGTTCACCTCTACAGCTGTGTTTTGTTGTAAGGGTGACACTCAGAATCACCAAACTGTACAGGTTGGGAGGACGGCTGGGGATCACACAGCCCAACCCCCCCACAGCAGGCTGCTGCCATATGCATTATCATGGCACATTCCTCTGGTGCCCTACCAGATGGATAAAGCAGGGGTAAACCCGTGAAACAAAAACAAAGCACGGATCCTACGTGCCCTTTCACCTGCACAAACAGCACAGCCTTGTCACAGTGTTCTGTTCACCCTCCCCCAGCAGCAAAAGCTCTGGGGGCTGAGGGCCGACACCTCCCCCAGCTGGGACTGTCCCAGCCCTGAGGTTTCCAGGCTGGAAGATGGGGACGGAGGTGGTCAGAGGCACCTGCAGCACTGCCCTACAGCACCAGGGCGGCCCAGCGGGTTTGCAGTTATCTTCTGGGGAATTCTATTCAATGCAGGGCAGAGAGCAGCCAGCCAAAGGTCTGCCTGGAAGGTGCGAGGCTCTGCACGCTGCTCAGCACGGAGGGGTTCGTGCATGCAGTGCCAGATCAGATCGTGGAGCTGAGCTGGGTTTTCCAGCAGCACACCTTTCTTTCTCCTGCACACAACAGGTGGGACCGGTTGCACAGAGGGGCCCACAGGCAGAACCCACCCAGCATGGAGCACCTCCACCCTCAAACCAAGCACAGGGGGTGAAGCAGTTCAGCACAACCCTCTGGAGTAACCCAGGTCAGAAGGACGCAGGGACTCACGTGCAGCATGAGCAGCAAGCCATGCATATCAACACCTGATTGCATTACATTGCAGCACCCTGAAATGGCACTCACATTGCGTTATTCAAGACCATCCAGATCCATGAATCCCGCTCACTCCCCCACCCAAGCAGACAGCAGACATCCCTTCTCCACGCCTGCCTCTCTCACACTGCGGTCTGTTTTTATTTTCAATACAATCCCTCCGGTCTGTGGCAGAGCTCCAGGCCGGCACATGGGAGCCAAGGGGTTAAACCACACACAGCAGCGCTCACTCACCCGGCTCCGATGAAGCGGGGCAGCCGTAAAAACAGAGGTCAACATCAGAAAATATCCCGTGAGTCACGAGCAGCGATTACTCACCGCACGACTCAACTCAGCACAGCCGGAGCTCCCGGGCGAGGAAACCGCGGCCTTTCCTCCGAGAGGAGCGGGGGAAGGAGCCACGCTTTCAGTTCGTGCCCGTAAGGCGGTGGTGGGAGCACTGCTGCTCTCCTCCCACGGCCCCCAGCGTGACGTGGAGGGAGAGAGAGGGGGTTTGCAGAGCTCCCCACGCTGCTGGGGGATCCCACGGATGCTGGTTGGTAGGAATAGAGGGGATTTGTTCGTCCTAGAGATAAGCAGCACTGCCAGTGCTGCTTGTTTGGAGCAGAGGAGACATGGGCTGCAGTGGGAATGCACCTACCATGCTCAGCCCAGCATGGACTGCATGCTTTCCCTTCTATCTTTGAGAACCCCAAAGCAGACAGCAGCCGAACCCAACAGGGGAGGTGTGCCATCCCCTCCCCCGGCATCCCACCTCCCTTCCCATGGGTTGAGAGATGCTCTGTTTGCGTCAAAGGGAGCACAGCGGTGCCTGCAGCCGCTGCCAGCGGGGCTGAGCCAACACGGGGCCGCAGCTCAGCACCGTGTCAGCACGGCGAGCACAAAGCACACGATTTATTGCCAAAGCTCCAGAGTTCATCCGCCACTGCAACGGCTGTGTCTGTGAGTGTGTCTGTGCGTGTGTCTCAGACCCAACTGCAGGACAGAATGGACCATTGCTGGTTCCAGTGTTACCGGGGAGGCAGCTGCAGTGCCCGGAGGGGTCAGAGCTGGACAGTCAGGTTCTGCAGCACTGCTGTGCAAGGACACCGCCCTGGCAGCAATCTGTTGGGGGGGNTGTGGCAGTGGGACACCGAGTTAATGCAGCCACTGCTCAGTGCTGGTGCTCCCATCTCAGGGAGGCATGGAGCTGGCCGTGCTCCTGTGCAGCGAACACCAGCATGGATGGCATTGCTGCACAGACCTCCTGCTTTAACACACCCTGCTCACTTCTCAACACTGCATACAGATGCTTTAATTCCTGCAGTGCTTCCTGATGCTGGCTGTAAATCTGAGGGAAAGCCAAATCTGCAGGGTGCCCTGCTCTGTGCTCCCTGGGCCTTCCTCTGCTCTCTTTCCCTTTTGTTTGGAAATGGAATCCTTTTGGCTGTGGAAGCAGCGAGTCTTTCATTGGTTCTGGTGTGGTTTTGTGCCATGAGGGGCAAACAAGGGGTGTGCTGAGCATTGCGGGTGTGTGCTCAGCAGCTCAGAGGTGCCTGGCACAGCAGGCTGCTGGAACCCTCACCTATCAGCAGCTGCTGTCAGAGCCTATCCTTGCTAAGCACAGGGATGCTGCCGTTGGCTGCACAGGTCCTGGCAGTTCTCCGCTGTGTTTTCAGATTCAATCAGGTAGGAGGAGCTGTGAGGGATCTTCTTCTGCTCACAGCTGGCAGCGCTGAGGCTGAGCAGCAGCGTGCACTGTGGCTCCTGGCTGCTTTTGCAGCAGTAATACCTGAGGGCAGAGGAGCAGGGCTGGAACACAGCGGGCATTTTGAGGAATGCTGAGAGCACGTTGGTGCCCAGTGCTGAAAAGCCCACTCGAGTGCTGGGCGGTGCAGCTTGCCAGTGGCAGACAGCACTCAGTCACTGCTGCTCCATCGCTCACTGCTCGTCCTGTGTGTGGCGGTATCTCTGAAGGAAGCCATTATTCCGTCTGCTTTGGAGTGGCTCTGGAGTTGTGTTGTTCGTTCTTCATGTGTGTGAGTTGCTGGGAAAAGACAGAGCAGATGTGGGGACGGTGCACAGGGGAGGGCTGCAGTGAGAGCTGGGCCATGGGCTGCACCTCCTGCAAGGCCAGGGGAGGAATGGCATCGCAGGTAGCTGCGCTTCCTCACTGTGGCTGAGTTGGATGTGGCTGTCTGTCCCCGTGCTGAGCACAGCAAATGGTCCTTTATGGGCAGTGGCCGTGTTGGGGGATGTAACCAAAGCTGCCCAAAAACTGCTGCTGTGTGAGGGATGTGCCAGAACCTTCAGGCTTTTCATTCAGCAGTGCTCTTTGGTCTTATATCCGTAATGGAGCCTGCCTTCATCACAGCCTGAAATGCTGCAGAGATCTGGAGCTGACAGCTGGAAGATGCCCTGTGAAGGGGCTCTGCAGCTCTGTGCATGGTGGTGTATCAATGAACGCCGTGTTCTCAGGGCTGAGCTCTGCTATCTGCTGCATCTCTGATCTCAAAACTTATTTGCTCATGTATGTCTTAGCATAAACCCCCGAGGGCTGTTTAATTGCTGTGTAATTAATAAAACTGTCGTCAGACTGGAGGCATTTCTATTAAGAGACTGAAATAGAGCCGTGCACCGCTGGCTTCATTTAAAAGTGAGAAGTTTCAATGCTTCTTATTGATTTGTAAACCAGTTTAGGCCAAACTGGCTGCAGCTTTCCTGCAGGTGGGTTCCTCAGCTCAGGTCTCCCCGTGCTTTGCAATGGCAGGCCTGTCTCTCGATGGCACCAGGAGCCATTAAACGCTGCTGTGCTCAGCCCAAAAGTCACATTCTGTGCTTTTTTCCTTTGTTCTTTTACATTTTATCTTATTCCAAACTTTGCTCTCTGGTGGTAGCTGTGCCTCCAGTGCAGACCGTATCTCGCTCCCTCTGGTGTTTGCTGTTAATCATCCTCACCTTAAAACGCTGTGCTTAACCTGAAGGACAGAACAGGAGGGAGTGATGCTGGACGCTGCTCTGATCTGCTGGGAAGCATTGGCTGCTGCAGTGGTGGCAGCTCTGAGGCTGCTGCCCGGCGGCGCGGGGTGACATTGCGGGAGCGGAGCGGCGCTGGCGCGGGGTGACACCGCGTGGCCGTGCGGGTGGCACTGCGGGAAACCGCCGGGCTGCGGGGCACAGAGGTGACAGTGCGGGGCAGGAGGTGGCACGAAGCGGCGCCTGTGTGACAACGCTAAGCTGAGACACTGTGACACTGCGGGGCCGTGGTGGCACAGGGTGACATTGCAGAGCCGTGGTGGCACGTGGAGGATGGGACAAGGCTGGCACGGGTGGCACTGCACAGCCATCACGGTGTATGCGGTATGACGTTGTGGGACCAGAGCGGCACGCAGGTGACAGCGCAAGGCTGGCACGGGGTGGCACTGCGGGGCCGTGGTGGCATACGGGTGACATTGCCGGACCGCGGCAGAACCTGTGTGACAGTGCGATGTGACGCTGTAGGCTGTGGTGGCACACGGGGGCAGAGCAGAGGTGGCACCTGCAGAGAGACGTGGCAGGAGCTCTGTGCAGCACATCAGCTCTCGTTGGGTCGTTACGGCACTCCTTAATTAGCTAGCAGCCAAAGTCCTCGCGTGGGCTGAGCAGGCTGCTGGCACATTGCACGGGCGGCACACCAGGGACGTGTCGTGCAAGGAATTCAGCAGGGACACGTTGCACGAGGAATGCACGAGGGACGTGTCACATAAGCCACGAACCGGGGAGGTGTTGCACAAGGCGTACAGTGGAGACGTGTTGTACGAGCAGCACAAGTGTTGTAGGTCGGGTTCTACGGGTCAGGTTCAATGGGTGAGGAGCTGTGGGACCACAAGAAGGAACAGAATATTTAAGACACACACCAGCAGAGGACCCTCCGCCCCAGTGAACCGGTGCTACTGGGGAAACAGGCAAACAGTACGGGTCCGTGCTGGAGGTTATGGGGCGGGTACAGCGATAAAATAAACGCTTCTCTGTTTCTACGGCTGAAGGGGCCCGAAGAGGTTCCGTTAATTATTTCCTGGGGGGGACACGGAAAAGCGAAGGGTTAACGCCGCCATCTCGGGGGCGGCCGCGGGGGGAGCGGGGCCGAGATGGCGGCAGTGGGGGCAGCCCCGGGGGGTCGGACGAGGGGGAACGGCTTTGAGCCGAAAAAGGGGACAGGGAGGGGGGAGGGAGTCCTTCACTCAGAGGGCGCCGAACGGAGCTGCGGGTGCCGCCCCGCGGGAGCTGCGCGATGCCACGCGTGGGCCGAGCGGGGGGGCGGGCAGAGCGCCCGGCGCGCTGCGCTGCCACGTGGGACTGCCGGTGGGCGGGGCTAGGCGGTGGGTGGAGCTAAGCGGTGGGCGGGGCCAGCGGAAAGCGGCGAGACGGCGGTCACTGGAGGGCGCGCGGGAAGCCGTGTGGGCGGGGCCTGGAGCGGGAGGGCGGTCCTGCGACCGGAAGGGGCGTGGTCACCCGCGGGGCGTGCCCGAGCCCTCAGCTGACTGGCCGCCATTTTGTCGGCACCCGGAGGCCGTGCGCAGCCCGCTGCCGGAACCGGGGCCGCCCCCCGCGCCGCGCCCCTCATCTCCCCTCCCCACCTCCCGCCCGGGATGTGAGCGGCCCGGCCCGCTGCTCTCACCCGGCTGTAGCGGTAGAAGGAGCCGCGGCGGCTCATCCCGCTGGGCACGGCCCCTCCGCGCCCGGCACAGGCCCTCGGCCCGGCCCTGCCGCCGCCATGGCGCTGAAGATGGTGAAGGGCAGCATCGACCGCATGTTCGATAAGAACCTGCAGGATCTGGTGCGGGGGATCCGCAATCACAAGGAGGACGAGGTGAGCGGCCGCAGTGTGGGGGATGGAGGCAGCGGGGAACGGCGGGCGGAGGAGGCGGGGAAGGGGCGGTCGCGCCCGGTTCCGCTTTGCTGTTCAGCGTCGCGGTGGTTACGCGGGGCGCGCCGTGAGGCAGCCGCTGCCCCGCGCTGTGCTGTGCGGGAAGGCCGCGCTCGGCCCCAACTTAGCGCTGATGTCACTCAAAGCACGGAACGCTTTGGGTCGGGTGGGTCCTCACAGCCCCCCCAGCTCGGGCTGCGCGGGGCCTATCCAGGTATGGGGCATCTCCAGGCGTGGGACACCCACAGCACTGTGTAGTGCCGGGGCCTCGCTGCCCTCTGGGTGCAGGATTTCCTCCGCACATCTGACCTATCTCTCTCCTCTTTTACTTTAAAGCAGTTCCCCGTTGTCCTAACACTATCTGCCCACATAAAAAGTTCCTCCTCTCCTGTTTGAGAGCTCCCTTCGGTACTGGAAGGCTGCCTCTGCCCATAATGGAGCTGTGTCCCTCTGAGCATCTTACACCCCTCGTAACAAAAATGTGCCTTCCTCATCTCAAGGCAGAAAGCAAACGGGCACATTGGCTGTTATTCTCTGTTCTGTTAGAGGCGTGTGCTCAGCAAATTAGTATAGGTTAGATAATTACTCATTAGGAACGCGCTGTGTGAGACTTTCTATGTTGACTTTGAAGCGTCATAGGTTAAGTGCTAGCCTTGCTGCCTGTTATTTCCCAGTTATGTTAATCATCAGGTGAATGGTCACACACTTGTGTGTTGCAGCATCTCTTTGCCTGCTGAACTGAGGTGCAAATACCACTTCCGAAACCACTTGATCTTTCTGATGGCTTTTAAGCAGATTGCTGTGCACAAGATGAGGCATTTGCTAGCGGTGATACCTGCAGAACCATTCTGGCTGCTGAGGACTGTGTGGTTCCCTGCAAACCGCAGCAGGCTGGAGGGGCCTGGAAGCAGGTTGTTGTGGGGGTGCTTAGTGTGCTGTTATACTCGAAGCTGGAACAGGTAAAGAGGCCGATAGGCACCTGCTGCCTCACACTGAGCTCCAAGCCAATGTGTCACCCCCTGTGTAAGCAAGAGGCCGATGTCAGTGACAGGTTTGGGTGGCAACGTGGTGCAGTTCATACAGTGCAGGCTTTGAAAGCTGGGCAGTAGGTATTCACGTGGTGAAACACGTGTCTTCTGTAAGACTGTGTGTTTTGGAATCCATCAAGGCTTTTGCTTCAGTGGCACAGAAGTGACTCTGGAAGCACAGGGCTGTTCCTTCCTGCAGCTCTGCCAGCTCAGCCTTCCATTACCGAGCTGCTGGGCTTTGGTTTGGTGTTTCCCAAGGAGTGGTTGTGGGCATTTTCTAATCCTCAGAGGATGCTACAGGATCAGAATGGTATTTTATAAGAAGTAGCTGCCAAAAGCCTTCCTACAACGCTCCTGTTGTTCACTGCCCAGTAAGTGTTGCTCAGATATTGAATGGAGTTGTTCAACTGACTTGCGTGTGTCATGAGATGAGGATCTGAGCTCGAGGCACGCTTTGTCCCATCCAGAAGAGTAAAGTTGTTTAAAACAGGCAGCATGCTGTGGTGGCAAGGCTCTTAGCTGCTGGATCTCAGCTCAACAAGAAAGAAAAGCCTCCAAAAAAGAGGTTTGGTAGTAAAATAAAAATGCTGCTGGAAGAACCAAAGGCACATCTCTGGCTTATAGCTCTGTTTGAGTGATGCTTTTTGTTCTTAAACGTGACAGCTTCCCATCCCTCTGCAGGTACCATTGCCAGCTTTGGTATTGTGCTGAGCTGCAGAGTGGCTGTCGTTGAGGCTCGGATGTGGGTTCTGCACGTGCAGTGGAACTTCCCAGCAGGTTTGCAGCATTCCAGCTTGGTGCTCGTGTTGTCCCGCAGTGCTGGGGCTTAGGGATGCACCGAGCCCAGCTGTGAGGCTGAAGGAGCAGCGCCAGCTTTTTGGCAATGCTTGAAGTGTTTTCCTCAGTCCTGCAGAGGAGCTGGGGGTGATGGGCCCTTCAGCTCAGCTCTTGGCTTAATTACCTGTCAGAGGCCATTTTAACTGTAGTTTCTGAGCTGTATCCAAAGCTGACCCATTTATTTAGTGTTTAAAATGCTGGAATGGAAGTGTTGGTGTGCTGTGGCAGTGGGACACCGAGTTAATGCAGCCACTGCTCAGTGCTGGTGTTGCCATGTCTGGGAGGCATGGAGCTGGCCGTGCTCCTGTGCAGCGAACACCAGCATGGATGGCATTGCTGCACAGACCTCCTGCTTTAACACACCCTGCTCACTTCTCAACACTNGGGGGGAGGAGGGAGGCGGGGGGCACACAGCGCTGCAGGGCTGTTTTTGCCATAGCTGTCAGAAGTTCAGGGCACGCACAGAAGCCCATCGTTGCTCTGCATGGCCCTGCGCTGTGCTCCCGCTGGCGGGTTCACGCCTGGCAGCGCCGGGAGCACCGAACGGTCGCGGCGCTACTTTCGGTTTCCGAGGATTTGAGCGCAGCGCGCGCAGACGAATGACGGAGCTGCGGCTGCACGGCGCTGCGCTGAGTCCGTGCAGGGAAGGCGGGAGGCAGAGCTGCAGCGGGCAGATAGGAGCTGAGGCTCCGGAGCGATGCGTTCCTATCGCAGCACGCAGCTGTGCCCGGCACGTCCCCGCACAGAGCGGCACTCGGGTCGGGGCTGACAAGAGCGGGTGTGCGTGGGTTGGCACACGTGTTGCGCGCACAGAGCTGCCGCCAAACACTGTGCTGGGATGTGGGAGGTGAAGGCACAGCTCCGGGCTGGGATGGGGGTACTGCACGGGGATGGGACACGGCACCCCCGGGCAGGACATGGGGACTGAGGGCACTGCTCAGGGCTGGGACATGGGGACTCCCAGGGCACTGCTCAGAGCTGGGACACGGGGACCCCCACGGGTGGGACACGGGGACCAAGGACACTGCTTGGGGCTGGGACATGGCACCCACAAGGGTGGGACACAGGGACTGAGGGCACCGCTCAGTGCTGGGACACGGGGACTGAAGTCACACAGCTCTCAGGGCAGGGACACGGGGACCCACAGGGCACCAACACGAGACCGAGGGCACCGTTCGGGGTTTGGAACGCAGGGACTAAGGTCACACAGCTCTCACGGCTGGGCCACGGCAACGAGGGCAGCGCTCGGGGCCGGGACACGGGGACCCTCAGGGCAGGGACCAAGGGAACCAAGGGCACGGCTCAGGGCTGGGACACAGGGACTGCGGGCAGCGCTCGGGGCTCGGACAACGGACCCGGCACGGCTCGGACGCGGCCCCGCGGACACCGCAGAGGCGGCGGAGCAGGCGGGCACGAGGCACAAACAAGTGACACGGGGACACCGCGACGCGCGGCGGCAGCTGACGGCGGCGGCGGATCAACGGGCGAACCCGAAGGGCCGCACCACACCGCACCCCCCGCCCTCCCCCCGGCTCCCGGCCCGTACTCACGTAGACAGGCAGCGGCCACGGGTACACGGCGGGCTCGGCTCCCACCGGCGACTTGAGGCGCAGCTCCAGCCGCTCGCCCATGGCGCAGCCGGAGGCCTCGTGCCCGT